>DWLI01003699.1:0-11548 GCA_018249915.1 Cecropterus dorantes dorantes
CCCCGAAATGTTTATTTTATTCCGTTTTTAGTATTTGTTGTTCTAGCGACAACAGAAATACACTATCTGTGAACATTTCAACTGTCTAGCTATCACGGTTCATGAGATACAGCAAGGTGACAGACAGACGGACGGACGGACAACGAAGTCTTAATAATAGGGTGCCATTTTTACAATTTGGGTACGGAACCCTAAAAATTGATCTAACTGAAATCGTTATTGTAGGCGAATCGTATCTCTAAAATTCACGTAAAAAAATAATAAAGCATTTTTTTTAATACTCATGGCCTCGTCGATTGGCGTATAGGGACTTTTTTATTAATTTTTTACATGTCTTCTAGAATTTGAAAAAGCAGCATGTCCTCTCGGGTCATTAATAATTATTTTTGAGTAAAAACACGAAATGACTAGCTTTGATCTTATTTGGTCATTTAGTCATTAGGTAATCGGCAGGATAAGTGGTACTCACTACACGTAAAAAGGACATTTATTTTTTTCATAACAGTAATTTGCACTTATTATTTTTTTATTTTACAAATCGGCAGTAACATCGTAAAAAGGAAACGAAATGTTAAAAATTTTTTTTTTAGCTTCCTTACATACTAATACGTCAGTGATAGTCAAATTCCTAACAATTTATACTGAAAAAAAAAACAAAAATATCAATTCCTAATTCATAAAAATATTTCATCAATTCTTAACATAGCGAGAGGGACCAAGGGTATTATAATATGGTATATTTTTTTTATAATTTCTAACGTATGGAAGAAAAAAAAAACAAAATAAAACATTTTTTTCTAGTACATAACATATATGTATTATATACAACACATTATTTACCTTCAACAACGGCAGAGGCTCGCGCGGCTGGCCGTCCGATTCGCGTGCAATATGAACAATACACAAACGCAACATTAACGTAAGGGGTTGAGATGGAGGGTAGTTTTAAAAAAATCCAAAAAAAAATTAAAGAAATCCAAAAAAAAAAATTTTTTCAAAGCAAAATACATGATGTTTGTGGTCCGATTTTAGATTGAAACGTAAAAATACAATACCGTAGAAATACAAAATTAAATTATAAAATGCATTTTGCGCATTATTTCGTTCTAATCATGTAAATTCAATACTAAAATTAAAATAAGAAAAGAGGAATCAATTACATAATGAATTTTATTATTTTAAAATTGAAATTCATTCAATGAGCAGGCAAGCTTGCAGTCTACCTGACATTATGTAGACTGCAGCTCATGGACCTAACATATTTTTGTTATTAAAATTCGTAGAATCTAAGACTGTCTAAATTCATAGTACTTATGATTGTCAAAATTCATGGTACTTATGATTGTCAAAATTCATGGTACTTATGATTGTCAAAATTCATGGTACTTATGATTGTCAAAATTCATTTTACTTATGACTGTCAAAATTCATGGTACTTATGATTGTCAAAATTCATGGTACTTACGATTGTCAAAATTCATAGTACTAACGATTGTCAATATTCATAGTGCTTATAATTGTCAAAATAGATAGCACTTATAATTGTCCAAATTGTATAGCAATTATAATTATCAAAATTGATAGCACTTACGATTGTCAATATTCATAGTGCTTATAATTGTCAAAATTCGTAGCAATCACGATTGACAATTTTCATAGTGCTTATAATTGTCAAAGTTCATAGCACTTAAGACTGTCAATATTCATAGTGCTTATGTTTGACAAAATTCATAGCACTTATAATCGTCAACATTCATAGCACTTATAATCGTCAAAAATCATAAAACAAACGACCTACGTAAAAAAAAATAGCACCAACGATTCTCAAAGTATACCGATTATACATCTGCCCAATTCCACATGATTATTTATTAATTCTTGTTTCTAGCGCTGATTATTGTATTGTTTTATGCTATTTGCACTATAATTCTTATATTTTCATTATATTTCTTCGATATTAATTTTTTATTCCATATTTCTGACGCTAATAGTTCTTTTTTTGATATTTGCATTGGACAGACTATAAAACATTTTCATATATTTTATGTTTTGACTATTTTTAACCGACATTCCAAAGAAAAGATATCTATTCGTCTCGTATATACTTCATATTTAGCAAATCTTAAATCAAAATTTCCTACTGTCTACCAAAAAAAACCACAAACGAAACTTGTCAAACGCATCGTCACCACTACTGATGCCTGCAGAAGCGCAAAGGCGTTATCTCATTTGATGTAAGTTATCTCATCAAAAATTGATGTTTTGTGAATGTTTCCTTGTATCACATAGTACATTGAGAGAAAGGATACTTTCAAACTAAATTTTCAATACGTTTATACTATGTTACCGTCATTCGGCATAAGATGCATATCGTCGCCTAAGTTCTAACACCGCGGATCTCAAAATTACCAAATGTTCAGGAGAGCAGAAAAACTGTTTCATTTAATTATTATTAATTCACCAGAGCACTGCTCGTCACCTCTTTTAGTATGAAACAACACTGACTTACACGTAGTTTTCACTGCATATTTGGCTGAGTCAATATATGCTGTGTTCTTTTTTCTCAAAAAACACGCTGTGATTGTCTCGATTTTTTTATTTTTATTGGCCACACGATGCGTCTTTTAATTCCCTATAGAATGATATGCATAACTCAAAATGGCCATTTTTCGAGTTATGCAGTGTTAGAACTTAAGCAACGATATATGTCGTTTCATCCAATTAGAAACAAGATTCAACCAATATAAACCTTTAAATTACGGAAAATTAAAAGTACAAAGTGGTACTTTTGTAGTTTCTGTATAAAATTAATCGATTTTTTGTCTCTACTCAAAATTTTCCGAAAATGACTTATGCGGTGGTAGAACTTCAATGACGATATGGCAGATGCATCAGGAAATGCATCAAGGAAAGTTTCATTCATTCGTTTTTTTATTCTACAGCTCGGACATATCATCATGGATAGAGAGCACAAAGGAGATTGTAGAACATGAGTTCAGT
The DNA here is from genome assembly GCA_018249915.1 of Cecropterus dorantes dorantes. Classification (NCBI taxonomy): domain Eukaryota; kingdom Metazoa; phylum Arthropoda; class Insecta; order Lepidoptera; family Hesperiidae; genus Cecropterus; species Cecropterus dorantes. The sequence goes on from DWLI01003699.1 coordinate 3,001, forward strand.
AAGTTAGAATTGAATGCACCACACAGTGCAATGCTGATTACATGGATGATGTTCATGTTGCAGGTAAAAATGAACACAGACAACTCAATATGATTTTAGACAAATATCATCAATTACATGATTGATACAATATGTAGCGTGTACTCGCAATATGCAGCTTTTCAATAAGTTAATACAGTTTTTAATTTTTTTTTTTTAATATATGTTGCCTGTACTCACAATATGCGGTTTTTTAATTTTTTTTTTAACATTTTAATATGTAGTTTGAACATTAAAATTAATTTAAAAAAACGCATATTGTGAATATGTGGTTTTTTAAATGAATTTTTGTCATTATTCAACCCAGTTACATGGATCATGGTAATTGCAAAAGTCATTTAACTCCTTGTTAATTTTTTATATTTACATTCTTTGTTAGCTATTTTACTGCAGCTGAGGAAATAAATTAAGTTTATATTTTATAGCAAAATGTAAAAAAGAATATAATGTTTCTTTCCTTTAGAGTGAGCAACACAAAAAATATTTTGAAAGTCAGTATCAACATTATGGAGACACAGCATTAAGAATGAGAGTATTTGAAGTTTTCCATCAAATACTTAATAGCCCAGTTTTTTCTGTAAGTATATAAATGTTTTAAAACTTAAAATTAGATATTGGTACTACTTGTTAAAAGCTTTTTTTGTTATTTATGGTTTGTCCTGTATAATTTTCTTTACTCTCATTATTGTATTATACCAACCATAATATTATTTATAAATCTTGTTAGGTTTATATTTGTAACATTATTACTGTCAAGATCATTAAAATAGGTTTGTAAAATAAATACTATATCATGTGGCATCAAAAAAGTCAAATTAACCTTAATGTGCTTTAATGTTAATTAAAATATTGCAACAGTATATTCGACGATTTCTATGTTAACAGGATGAGTCTAAATGTTCCATGGTTGCTAGAAAACGAATATTTCGACTTCTAAACGAATTGTGTGACAAATTTGATGGTGATGGCACTCTAAGCCATCAACCAGGCATCATGCAACTTTGTTCAAATCTACTCAAATCACCTGAAATGGCTGAACAATTTTGGAAATTACACCAAAAAGATGAAGAATGTGGAGTTGTTTCTCTTTGGAATACAGCTTTAGAATACTTTCCACACAATTTCAATGATCTATCAATACTGGCAGCAGGCTTAGCTCAAGCCGGGAAAACCAGTGTTATAAATGTAAGTCCTCAATAAATTTGCTCTACTTTTAAATAATACACATGTTGCAAAATTATTAAAAATTAAATACTGTTCTGATTATATTTTTGCAGCTGGTAGCAGAGTTAAAAAACTTACCTGTGTACACAGAGATTTACAATCCAAATGCTGTACCGGTAATTGGCTTACAATCTGATGATGCTGTCGTAGGCCGCGATTACTACCCTCTGGGGGATCCCTCATATCGTATAGAAGCCGGTTCGAAAGCAGCCGTGATGGAGAAGAAAGAAGGCACAATGATACACTTTAGAACCCCATATTCTTACTGGCTAATCTTTAACAATGAAATCGAAAAAGGTTTGGACAGGAAACAACACCATCAACATGATCTGAATGTAACATTGACAAGAGTTTATGAAGGGACAAAAGTGCTTAAAGGTGTTCTAATGAATTTAGCAAATGATAAGGAAATACCCAAGAGTCTGGTGGGTCCTAGTGAGGGTGTCTTCGATGTTTTAGTGAGATTCATGAGGGCGGAGTCACCTCCGCTCCCTCTTTTGATGGAGTGTCTTAATGTGTGTACAGCACTAATACCAATATTTCCACAAGAGATTCATTTAAGGTACAGTGTCCGAGTGTACAGTTATTTCTGAATAAAAGTAATAATATATTATACATTTGTAACAAATTTCTTATTTTTACTTTCAGACTAATAAACACGGGCCTCTTACCTCGTATAATAAACCACAAACTATCGCATGTAGAATATGCAAATGGAGTGTCATTCGACTCGGCGGCGGTGGGGTCCTATCTGGTCACTATAGAACAACCAAGTGGCACTTACGACTTTTTGGGAGCCTATATAGATATGCTGACTGCATTTTATAGGGTACGTTATTACATAAAGATCTAACTTTATCCTAAAGGACTTCAATTCCTACAACAACGTAGGTTACCTAAACTTATTCATACGATATTAATAAGCCCATGTCTACTTAGTAAATAAAGCTTATACTATTAATCTACCCATTACCTAATTTCTTTTTATTAATTTTGAACGTGAATGATTCGAGACTTAATTAATACATTTAGTTTATCATAACTGAAATTAAAAGATACAATAAATACATAAATGTACTGTATCGTTTTTTTTCATAGGCATCCAATGAAGACCGCATCATTTTAGAAATAATTTTACCCGGTATTGTACTGATACTCCGGGAAGTATTCCCTAATGTGTGCGAGTGGCGCTACAGCAGCACCACACAACGACGAAAACTCATTGAGCGGTGCACAAATCTACTAACTCTTGTGTTGGAACAGAATAAGAAACACAATAAGAGTATAATATTGCTGAAGAGTACTTGCATTTACAGCTTAATGCATACGGAGAATGCAATCGAATTACTGAAAATTTTGTCCATTGGTGAGTATTTCTACATTATGAGTCTTTTTTTACATGTAGAGTATTAAACATGCATACTGCCCAACTGATATTAAATTATCCTTGGTGTTTCTTGTTACCTATTTATTATATTATTTTTTTATAATTCTATCATAGAATTGAGATAACAGGTCAGAAAAAATACTTGATTACAAATAACTAATAATACTTAACAAATACTTGCGCATATTGGTGATAAATATTTGCTAATTTGGAATTATTATGGAAATAATAAGATTCGTAGATAAATTTACGTATTATTTTCATTTAAGGCAACGACAGACTCGAACGTTTGGTGCACGATGACACAAATTGGCTGTCTGGAACTGCCTTCCATTACACAGGTTCCATACAACGATGTCTAGCTATAATTATGTTTGTGCTTAGACAAAAACACCTAGTCACTGAACTGAGTGTGGTGACGCCTTTAGAACTGCTCATATTTGCGCAGAACAAGCAAAAAGATGAGTTAAAAGTCGTCCCCAAAATAACCAGCTACATAAATCACGCGTTCAATAGAAGTTTATCCATATTGAGTTGTCGACTTTTGAAGAGATTTGCTGACGTAAGTAGAAATTGTTATAATCATTTTTTATGTAATTAAAGCAACCAATGAGCGTTCCGTTTACATGATGGTTACGTTATGTTAACCGCTGCGCATGTAACCATATATTGGGTATTTCGTAGGCAAATACAAATGGCAAATACTATAGGAGTCCTATTGATCGAGCACGGGTGTGTTATTATTTCTAAAGACATTGCCGAAACGGTACACTTGTATGTTTTACTGCACCAATTTAAATAACATTGAAATAACATAAATAATGTATAAGCAGTATTGCTCTTAAACTACTTAAAATCAATCACGACTTTTTATCACATTGAAGTAGCAAATGAGCATGTGGTCCACCTGAGTAAGTGGTTAATGTCGCCCATGGACACAAATCTGAAGTCAATTGCAAATGCGTTTTGTAACTCCCGAGTTCTGAGACGATCGCCTCTGAAAGTGAGCCGGCAACGACACCCTTCCACCGAAACGCAAGAACTGCTTCACGCTAGAATTATGTGTGGCGGTGGTATCTCCTGGTCGAACTACGCTGGTTCTACCACCTATTAATTCCACCTTAAAAGAGCTTTACAACACACGTGGTACAATGCTGGTTATTGTACTGATAAATATAATTTGTTCTAGTTGTGAATTGTAATTATAAAATATACGGACCAGATTTTATTTACAGGGCTTCCAAATGTCCTTATTCGCGTCACTGGACATGACAGCGTACCAAGTACGTGTACTGTTTTTGGATCGACTTCGTGACGAATATGAAACAACAGAGTTAAAAGTGGCTATACTAGAGTTCGTGGCCACTTGCATCGGCACGCAGCCAGGTCTTACTGAAGCTTTCTTTATGTTGAATCATGAAAAGGCTAAAATGGAAGAAAAAAATAAGGAAGATGCCCCTAAAGAAAACAATACTGAAGGTGTTGGTACACTCGAGGGAATCTTGGGGTATATGGCTGATTATCTGGGAACTATTAAAGCTGTAAGTGAAATAACTTTTTTGGGTTTTATATTTTTTCGTGTACTTATACATCTAAAAATTAAACCAATTCGCATTGTATTTTATACTAAGCAGTGATTTTTGCCTATTTTTACCTCAAATAGGTAGGATTACCTTCCTCAAGAAAATCGATTACTTGTTAACCTTAAAAACTAAGTTAAAATACCGTTCAATAGAAATTCTGTAAAGACTATTTTGAATAAAATATTTAATTTGATACCTTATAGTATTTACATTATCCTGTGAAATATATTATACTTACCAAGAAACAAATGTTTTAGGATCCTAAGCTACTTCACAGCCCGTTGTTGGCGAGCATTATGGCTTTGTTTCACGCACTATGGAAGAACAACATGCAAATTTTAGTAAACAGACTACGAGAAAATTCTAAATTTTGGGAGCACATGACAAGTCCTCTTTTTGGTGAAATACAACCAGAACTTAGGACTTACGCTCAAATATTCAACGTTCTTGGTATTGAACTATTTCTGTCTAGAGAAAAGACGGACTCAGAACTAAAAGAAATGCTGGAACAGTTTTTCAATATAAATAAAAAACATTTGGATAAATGGATCAATTACATTTTCTCATTCGAAGGTAGAGTCGATGGTGAGAACGTCTGCGACAAAGTCCCAGTGTGGCTAGGTTTGCTCACCTCCTGGAAAGATTTCACAACAATCTTTTGCAGATATTTACCAATTAGCTTGAATATCGCGCATAAATCAAAAATGGTCGCACCCTGTTTGTCGGCGTTGCTGACCGAATTGGATGAGCTCAAAGATGGCAGATTAGTCGTTATACTCGCTGAACTTTATGTTATAATGCTTTCCAATTGGAAGGATGACTGCTTTGATAACCGAAAGGTGAGTGCAAAGCAAATAGATAGTCTTCTAGCGAACACAGCGATAGTGTACGAGTATCTGCACCCACGAGCCATTAGATCGATTCTCTCTATAGGCACTGTGGCTATAAGCAGCTTGGATTATGAAATTAAAGCAAGCACCGTAACAGCTCAGAGTATTATTCGATCTGTTACTAACATAAACAGTTTGGAGTTAGAAAAATTACTGGATAACATCAGCAAGGATGCAAAAGTTAAAGTGAAACCTAATGGAAATGGACAAGAAGAAATACCGCCGATCGTTCTTTCTCTCGCCATGCTTGAACAATGTTTGGACTTGTACGACACATTTTCGGGGTTATCACAGTGGTTCCAATCAACTAAATTCATTAATAAACTGCTGTGTTGTCTCCAAGCCTGTCTGCAAAATCGTCGCCACTATCACACATCACTAGCAACCTTGAGATGTCTGACAGCGTATGCGAGAGGTCCGTTTTCAAAGGATCTGCTAATGAGCGATGTAGATCAATTTCTCTGGTTGCAATTGTTGCCTCCGAAAATAGATACAAGCACTAATGGTTGTAATGACTTTTCGACGTGGAAACCACAAGAGTGGTGGCGTGTGTACGGTTACAGCTTAGATTTCATTTCTATGATGGTAATGAAGCACGGCCAGTTCTTCGCTAGTGATGCCATTACCTTCGTCGGAGTTCATCTAGACCATCTCGTGGAAGCTGTGATGATGCCACGGCAAGTCTACAATATTGACGCTTTGAACCTTTGCGCTTCTACTCTGAATCTGATCGTTCAGTTAGTAAAGTTTGAAGCTAGGTGGCGCATACAAAATATGAATTCCTTGATTGGTATAATGGTAAGTAGATTTAAAATGAATATATTTTTTTCTACATAAATATATACTAGCTTCGCCCACGTAGCACAAGGTTTTAATTTTTTGTTGCATTCAGTTTTAAAGGAATGTAGTTAGCGACAACAGTGTGGTTTGATTTCATGCTTAACTAGACAGACTCTCTCTATGCACAAAATTAAACAAGAAAGTGGAATTAATTTGGAATCACTAATGGATTCGTACTTTATTTGATTTTGTATATTCTAGACCAGTTATTGTTAAGTTCTTATTTAAGCAAGCTACATACGCGTCGCACGTTACATGCATACATATCACAAGAAACTCTCCTTTACAGCGTAGCATAAGTGCATGTCTGTACCAATGCGTTACGTTTATGTTGCGCTCGCGCCGTTCCTCCGACTCCATGATCCAGTCGAGTGAAGAAACAATAGTTCAAACGCCTTCTCTATTGCATAGGTGAGCATCTAACAAAACCTGCCGTAAAATCGGCATGTTATTTATAAAAGTACCATCAATATTTTATAATGGCATTATTTTTTACAGAATTCTAGAGGTACTTCATATGGCAACTCTGTGTCTATTGTTCTTTAGTCCGGATTTACTATCATTGTTGGCCGATCCTAGTTTGGACTTAGAACGCTGGCAACCTTTGGTGGAGTTGCATTTCGGTGCACCTAAAATATCTTATGAGCCGTATCCGCAATTGACATTTGGGACACTACTTACGGCAATATGCTTGTTGACACGATCACTAAATCATGTAAGTTGTTTAATAAAGATTCAAAAGTTTAGTATGATAATTTGGCTTCGTGAATAGGATTCATGTATAGATTCGTTCAGTTTGGTTTGCGTCTCTGCTAAAAGTAACGTTATATATAAGTAAACAAAACAAAAGTAATATATAGTTGCATTGCGTTAAAAATCACGCAATTCAAAATTCATCAATTTTTAGTTGCAGATAATGTCTTACCCTTATTTTATTATTTTTTATTTGAAAAATTGGTGTTCTAACTGCACTGTGGTTTAACTGCATTAATTGCGGCTCCAGTGTAAAGTTAAAGTATTTGTGATGTGGTATAATTAATGTAAAGCATCTATATGTTATTAAATATCGCGTCTATCGCGTGTCGTATCTACTGTAATCATCTTAAGAATGATTTATTCCATTCGCAGGCATACCACTCGGAGGAGGGCAGCGGGTCGCGGTCGCCGCGCGGCGGGCGGCGGCGCGCGTGCTCGTGCGGCAGCCCGGGCGGGCCGGGCACGCCGGGCGGGCCGGGCGGGCCGCCCACCCCGGGCACGCCGGGCACATCGGCCGGGCTCGGGGGCCGCGCCGCCCGCTCCGAGTCGCTGGCCAGCATGTCGTCCGCCACCAGCGCGCTGCCCGCGCCCAACGAGCGTCTCGTGGCCGGCGCGCTCGAGGCCACCGTCACGCTGCTCGCCTCGCAGGTACTAATGTTGTTGTACCGCATTCCGAACGTTATCTTACTCCGTGCATGGTACGCTTTATCAAAAATTGCTACTACTTCCTGCGCTCTCCTGTAGACGAAGATGGTAATTTTGTATTTATTTCGGTTTACAGGCACTTCTGGCCGTCCGAGACCCGAATGTACCCACTCGTCACAAGCAACTTGTGCGTAGGGAGCTCGCATCCGAACTAACGGTCTTTCACGACTTTGTACGCAAGCGAATTTTATGCGCTGCGCACAATCGTCCACACCTCATTCGAAACAAGTTGGGCGCTTGGCCGTTGGCCCCCGACGAGGAAGAAACGAAAAGGATCGAGGAGGCCCGGAGTGAAAGGAACCCGAATCTCTCCATTGAGGACGACCAAGCGTTACCCCCGCCTCCGCCACCGAAACGTGCTACGCACGATTCCATGCGTGAATACATCCTCCGCAAGCATTACTTGGACAAATGTGCTCAAACGCCCACAAAAGAACCACCATCCCCGGTGTCCCACTCTACGCCGACGTCAGATAAGAAGAAAGATACTTCCAGAAGCTCCAAGAGAGTTTCTTGGGCGGAAACTACAAGAGACAGTGATGAAAGCTTAGATATTTCTTTACAGGAAATAGAACCTGCATATTCAAATTTAACTGATGTGCAAATTAACAATGATGAAGATTACTTCCATTTTATGTCAGTTGTGTTTCTTTTTATTTGTCAAACTGAATTATAAGTAGTTCCATAAGTGAAATGTTTCCTTTTCAGCATTTGTATTGAATATTTAAATAAAATGTTTAAACGATTTTATACATATTTTATTTATATATTATTATTAGATTAGAAGGATCATAGTATGACCCTCTTATTTTGAGAAAAATATTATGTTTCGAATCAAACATACAATGTAATATAATATTATTGACTTACATAAAGTAGTTCTGTTGCAAGTATAATAACATAAACCAATTCACCGATTTTACACGAGAGCCAGATAAAAATTAAAACATAGTTTTTGTCTTTTTAATTAATGAAATTAAAATAATAGAAAATAAGGTCCATTAACCACATTGGACTTAGAGCACCAAGTTTACAATTCTGAAATAAACACGCTCACGCTTTCTACACTCATAGCCCCGCACTAGGATTTTCTCCTGTGTTGCGGGTGCCATGGACACACAAAG
>DWLI01003700.1:0-11543 GCA_018249915.1 Cecropterus dorantes dorantes
GGGGTACGTGGAGATGTAAGTTTGAGAAACCCTGACCTAAGTGAATTGTATGTCCGTCTAATATATAAATGTCATTTATATAAAAGAAAAAAGTCACTAATGTAATATTTATAAAATGACACCGGGCGGGCTACCTACGTTTATGTCGAGTAATGGACGTTTTGATAGACATTTTACCTTTCTGTTGTAATTTTCGGGATAAAAGTCAATATGAAATGAAATTTCGCTACTTCGTAATTATGTCCCAGGGGATGCAGGATATAATTTTCAAAGTAAATATACGAATCTTATTTGAAATTGATTAAATTGTAAAAGCTACTTTCATTTCAGCTTTGAGTTTGTTTCTCAAATATTAAACCTTTCAAAGTAATCTCTAGAAAGTAGCATAAAAAGTTGAATATAAAAGAAAGATAGGAAAAGTACTTATCGTCCCTTCCGATCGGAAAACTATCTACTAACTTGAGTCTTAAACTTAAGTCTAACGTACCTATAATAACTTCAATTAGATATAAGAAACGTGTTTAATAAAAAAACAACCATACATATACGCCTCTGTTATAGCAGGTTAAAAGTTATATATATAATTATAAAAATTTGCTTTTATACACCAATGGAAAAAAGTAATTTATGATATGTTAAAGCGAAAGTAAATACAAAAACTATGTTATTATGGAATCATACATAAACATTTTTTATGTCATCTTATTTATCTGTCTGTCTCGTATTCTCTAAAATATATCTGTGATAATATTTGCAAAATCAACACGAATATAATCAACATCAAAACAAAACATCAGATTATATCAGATATTGATCGAAAAGGCTTGCCTTTGTAAGTTTGACACAGCGTCGGTGCCTTGGGAATACGCTTACAGGATTATCGCGGCGATCTTGATTGCGAATTGCGACACTAATTGCGTGGCGTCGCCGAGCGTTCACTTTTCCACATTAATTTACTCGCACCCTTGGGTCATTGCTACGGTAATAAATACGATACCTTCGGGAGTCCGATTGACTCATTCGATTTCATACTGATATTACTTTCGTGTCATGAGCCTAAACAAGGATAATTCCGTTCCAATCTTGCATGGAATGGTATAAATACAATTATTTACACAGGGTGATATTTTTTTCTTTTGCAACATGTTATAATAAATATTGTGTTACAATTGCTTCTATTATTATTCTTGTTGAAGAGAACAATTAATTATGAAAATTATATATCGATGAGAAGAAAAAACTGTTTATTATACACATTATTATCAATTGATTTGAGTTCTAAAAACCTGATATTTAATGCTTGGTGAGATTAATTCAATTTCTAGATTAACCGTATGGTCGAGACTGTTAATGAAATACTTACCTAGCAATTAGCTTGCCCTCACTGCTATTACTGATTACCGCTATAAATGTTCACTGAGACAACTGACTAATCTCGAAGTGGATACAAATTTTGTGTGTGATGTCAAGTCGCTCATCGCAAATGAGCACGTTCCACAAAGCGATGCATTCCAAGGCATTGTAACCTGACCTGTCCGAGCTAATGTTGGTATGTAAGGTAGATAACGAAGACATCTCGTATCTGCATTCTAATCGGATTACGTTTCTGTTTAAAAATGTTTATATAGCATCACAAATAAAAAGTAAATATGGCACTCAGTTAAATCTCAATTCTTTTGTCGGCGAAGTCGGCACCATAATTTTAATATTACCTAAAATGTTTTTTTAATGTATGCGTTTAACGGGATAATATACAATTGAAATTTATTATAATAATAAAATAGTAAATATATTATAATTAATGTTTTTCTATATTTCATATTTGTGTCCGCATGGAAAAGCATGAAACGTACATACATATGCCCTAAGTATAGTCAGACACAGTTAGTAAAAAGGTTGTTTTTGTTATATTACCTTTCATCTACATAATATCTAAAGCGAAACCGGAAATAATTAAGCATCAATTACAGGTGAGCAGAATCTTGAAATTACCTACAAAATCTCATGAAATCATCCTGTTATGACGTTAGCTTTCTGTAATATTGCGCCTATCAACGTCAACATTATTAACGTCGCAGTCATGTTGATACAAATTAATTGGTTAATTGAAATTCGGTTACTGTTTACACTTTGAAATGTGAAATAATATAGTGCTATAATACAGCGTAGATAAAGATGTGTTGACGAGTAGTTACTATTCAACGCTTTAATGTCATAAATGTTTAACTAACTAATGATGTGGCGACCTATCACAAGTCAACATGAGATAGCGCGACTGCATTCTGGATCACGCTAATGAAATTTTCTTAACATCTTGCATATACAACTACTGAACTGACACTGTTGGAGCACGGCTGCTCCCCAGGTGATCACTAGCCTAGCGGGAGGTCTTCCTTTGGCAAAATGTAAATATTATTTAGTACTTTTTTAAAACGATTTTAAATAATAATTGTCACTTATAAAGTTTGGTGTTTTATAAATTTTTATAATTCAAACGATTTTCACCTCGTGGTCTAGTTAACAAAGTTTAACCCGTAGTGTATCGACTTATTACTTATGCTATTATATAATAGGTTTTCGATAAATACTATTTTAAACCTATAATAACTGTAGTCCGACATAAAGTGTTGTCGTCTTTTGTCTTACGTAACGTTTAATTTCAATAAATTCAAAAGTATCCGTCAAGCCGCACATATGTTTTAGTCCGAAGACTAAAGCATATGTGCGCCATATATACAAATACAGTACAATAACGCTTTATGTGAAAAAGCAGAAGTTATTCTATAACTTTAGCACTATTATTATAAGTTGACAGTAAATATCAGTTGACGTAACATTTGCCAACTGAATGCACGTAGGCATAATATACATTGTGTTGCCCAAACTGACGTTCAGGTGTCGCAAAGTTTGAGACGAATGCGCAAAGTTTGTCCTCAGTTGGCAGTCGCCATTTTGTCCCATCCCACACCTTTATTGTGTCAAGCAACTGTAGTTAACTCGCTAACTTCAACTGTGATTGCAGAACTACAACAAAGGGAATTACTAGCTGGTTACAGCTAACTCGATCAACATATGCTTGTAAGGTAGCGTTTTACATCTTGATTCTGAGCAGTACCCTAGCTGATCCCATGAAGTTTAAAAACACTAAGGTTTTTAGTAGAAAATAAGCCAAAGCCTTTCTTATAAATCAATATACAAAATACTTTAAACGTTATCTATGATATCAATATTTGTATCTCATATCAGAGAGGAAGCGGACATCGCAAATCTAGTTTGATGGATGTGTGCCTACAAAGTTTACCGACTTAGCCTTCTTCAGGGTTGATAGGTGATAGAAATCACTTACCATTACAATTTTTATATGCAACCCGTATTTATGATATGCAGTCTTTTGTATTTTCCTTTTGTCGATATTTCGATCCAGTTACATGAATCGTAGTCACGGCGAAACTGAGGTGGCGGGGTGAAACCGTTGATAAGAACTAATAGTAGATTAACTTATCTACCCTATGTGTACTCTGTAATTCTTTTTGGGGCTCCATATCACAACACACTACACCAACTATAGTAACCTTACGCACCAAACTTTGGACTATTTGTGAGTGTTAAAACATAACCATTGGATTCCACGTTTCGAAACCGCATACTATAAGTACCCATCACATTTAAAATGTATTAAATCTACGATAACATTTAATTAAAAATACTATACAAACTTTCAAAAGCAAAATTTAATGTACGTGTTGTCTCAAAATGACTTTAGTTGAATGAAGTTTGCAACGAACACACGAAGTTTTCCCACACTTGACTGTCAGCTAGGTTACCTAATGGCCACATTTTGCAAACAACTTGCAATTTTTATGTTATGAAAAAAGGAAACGATGCACCATACATTCTGATTCAAAACTGCATCACATGAATAACATTCTTTTAAAATACATCTACACGTTCATTTGAGGATTATATTTCAAGACAATCATAATTAAGCTGTCAATTAAATGAGCCATTAGTTTCGATTAATTAAACGTAATTTCGTAAAAGCATTTTTGTATTTTATTACTCTAAGATATTTTTTATAAAAATGTTATCCCTTAGAGATCGTACATTATTTCAAGATATTGAATTTTTTTAAAAAGATTTCTATATCTATATCAGCTCAATCCATATAGTCGTTTTGGCGTGATGAGCAGATTTCCTTCCAAAGTTTGTATTATTATAATAGTAACAACAAAGGTAGCTAAGAAATAAAATGTTTCATACTAATCTCTTGAGAACAAGGCCATTTCAATTTCGCTATAAATAAGATATTGAAACTCTTATTTAATTTATTATTTATGAAAATCATGGCAGATACTACCAACAGTTATGTACATAAATCTAAAACACATGCTAAAGTAGCCTTCTCTTCCAAAAGAGAAACACTCTGTATATGTCATATAGTAACACTAGCATCTAAATTTGCACATAGGCGGAGATGTCTTCTCTCAAGTCGACTTCACATGCTGCTAAAGTTTCAGACGAATGCTCACGAAGTTTATCCGTATACTTCCCAAAGTCTATTCTCTTACCTTTTACTACGTGAACTAGTTTGCGAATTCACTGGATATATTTTTGATTTCAGTAATATAAACAGGTTTAAACCGAACTTTGTTAATTAAAGTTGAGCTACAAATAGCTTTGATTATATTTGTTCAAAGGAAATTAGGTAAGATAGACACTTGAATGAATAAAGGTGGTAGAATTTTATGTACGAGTAGTGTGACACTGGAGGCGCACCGCCACATCTTTGTACCTGACTGCGTCAGGTCGAGGGTAATGTTTTTCGAGCGTATATAATATGTATGTACGTATGTTTTATATTATTGTATGTACTCGTATGTCCATTTCTTTGACATGCGCTACAACCCAAACGGCTTGACGAATTGTGACGTATGACATATCATTAGAATCGTCTCAGTTTGGAATGTGACATACGTTGTATATTTTTTAAATGGCGCCTGTAAATGGGAGGAAAAGAAGGGAACGAAGCTTTTTACTATCACGACAAAAGCATTCAAATAAAAACTAGTTAATAGACCATTCTAAAAATAGACCATTCTATGAAGCGTTAAATTAAATGTATCATTATGAACAAAAAAATCGTTTTAAGCAGTCGAGTTTTTTTAAATATTGTTAACAATGTTACTAGTTAGTAACAACAATATTTACAGCGTCTGTGTTCTTGTTCAAGTATGTGGCAAGGGAGATATAATTGTACGTGGCATTCCAACTTAATCTACCCCTAAGGTAGCAACTGATTGGTAGCCTACCTCAACACTAAGCTGATCTGGCACATGAAAGGTAGGTTACAGTGTCTATGGACGTCAATGGCCACCTATCATCAGATTGACTTCAATGTTATAATGCAAATAAAACATAGGGTTAAAAATTTAGTGCTTAAAATAGTGACGTGTAATAATGTAGCGTTTCCATACTTGAAAGGTGCCACTAAAAAATTAAGTAGCTTCCCGTGCGATACACGAGCGCTTAATTGTATAAACATATTTACTAATTCAGCTAAATGAACACCCCTAGTTTAGAAGCCTCATAAAACCGAAATCAAGGCCCGGGCGAGGATTTTCCTAGGAAACGCTACGGGCCGTTACATTAAACTTTCAGAGAAAGCCTATCTCACTGCGTGTATCCGCACTGGATTTCATCCCATGTAATTTCACACTACAGATTTCTAGGTAACGGAGTAATAATGTGCCACTTGGAGTATCGGTTTTGACCCAAACCAATTTTAAGGTGATTGGACCTTATTACAGAGGCACCACTGCTGTCTTTTCCTGTTTTATAACAGCAGTGTTAAGCGCTGCGGGTTTCTGATTTGGAGGATGTGTTTAGAAAGATATACTTATACCAAGCAACTTATACTTGGTCTTCAGGTAGCAATGTATCTGTATAGAAACAGCAAACGAGAGATAATTGGCCAGTGCAACCAATGCCGATCTGTAATCAACCCTAAATAATATCAGAGTGTTATTAAAGTTGATGCAAAAACAAAACCCTGAGTAATAAATTGGAACGACTCATATAAGTATGGCTCTCTTACCACAGACTTCAAGCCAGAATATGAGTAGCGCTTAACTCCGCCACAGAATTGAGACTATAAGTCTGCCACCTCTCTTTCCATCACGAGTCGTGGACTGCATGCTTGTTTGCTAGTTCTATAGAAAAAAACAGGAAGTATTTGGTAAACAGCACACAATAATAACAAAGTTATGCGGCAGAATTTTATAGCAAAAACGTAGCACGTGCTGCAGTCCCAGCTAATGTTAATGATACCTATACGTAATACTGCTAAGATAAACATCGCGATGACACATGTTACTTAACAAATTAATGTTTGAAAAAAGTGGTCAGTAATGAATTGGAACTATGTAACCTATATATAACACCTGCTATACACTAGTTTTAATCAAGTTGAAAATGTTTGTCTATCGCACATCAAAAATATGGATTTATAGATGATAATCTAATAGATTTTTAGATCTAGATTACCGAAAAAGTCCTTCTGAATGGGACCGTCGATTAATACCACTATCACTACTATGCCGCTGATGATTAAGCAACCGCCCTTTAATGTTTTCTATATAACGTACTAAAATCAAATCTTAGTAACATTGTAACGATTTTAAGTTGCTAATTGTAGAAATAGTATTGCCGCAACCACAATGACTCTGCAATAGATGAGTCTGTAACCATCTCTATATCTAGCGATGGCGAAAAGGACTCAGGCAAAGGGGACCAAAACCATTCCTCTTTTCCAATCTGTCGTCATCTTGACCTATCTGAGCTTCAGGCTGACCGAGGCATGACCACCACCTGATGAAGCTGTAAAAACCAATAGGGCCAACAATAACCACATATTTCGAAACAAACAAACCGTAAGGAATAGATCTTATAAATGATCCCATGGTCGGCAGCTAAGTACTACAGAAATTACCTTTTACGTATAAATAAAACATGGCTATTAATTAAAATTAAAATAACCGTGCTTCATATTTCACGTGTTAACAAAAATAGATTCAAATTACATCATAATTACAATGCCCTTAATTAATTTTACAACAAAAACACAAATGTAAATTTCATTTTAGTGAAACGGGAATGGGCGCTAAACCAGGTAAGGCAAATATTTTGTTTCGAAATTACACCCCGCATTAAAAACAATGGCACGATATTTCCAGCAATGCAATTTTGTTTTCCATTTTTCTAATGCCGCGCTCGCTCTATTACCTCGAAGCGAATATATCACCTAGTCGTCAGGCACGTCCTGACAATTACTCGTACACATCATTGTAAAGTTACAGTCGTATTACAAGTTAGTAACGTAAACATATTCAAAGTTTTATGAATATTACATGTAAGTACTGTTGTAACGAAGCAAGAGCCGAAAAAAAGAACTGCCGTCTTCCTTAGCGGTGGGCCACGAAACATTCGCTTCAAGCGTAGTTCATTGTCGCTTGAAACGTTGAGAGAATTAGACAAACTTTAATGGTCCTGTATGATAAATCACATACTACTCGACCCAGCTAACTAGACGAACGGAAGGAATGCGGTTTCCCTCCCCGGTCCCGCCTCACGCCCCGCTCTCGTCCTGGTACCGTTCGCACCTAAACTCCCTAGTCTGTTTTGATTTTAGATAATAAAATAAATGAGCAAATATTAATATGTTATACTCATTAGTTTTTGTTACAATTTAACCAAAATAAGTAAAAAAGTAAGTATAAATATATTTATAAATTATTAAGAAAGAAATTTATTAAAATTCACATTTCATTGAAATCAACATTTCACATAAAATCATTATTGCTATTTTTTTGTCATCAGTACTAGCGAGCTTGCGAGTGACGTCACGTTTGACATTCGTCTAGTTAGCTTGGTCGACTTATAAAATCCATATCAATGAGCTATAAATAAGACAATTTTCAAACTACGTTCAAACGTAATATTTCTTGCAAGTTAGGAATGATAGGAATTGATTTGCAGGTGTTCGCAAATTCGTACCAGTTAGAGCAAGCGTAAATTCCGTAACGTGCACCCATTCCGGTATTTCAGCTGCATCAAGGCGAGTATTTCTTACCATGAAAGGAACTTTATAACATATATTTTGTTAACAGACAAACGTTAAGTATATCATCATAATCACCGTCATCACCTTTTGAAAATATGATGAACATTTTTACGTATAAAAGATTCTATGCTATATGTAAGTTAGTATGTTTTCTTTTTACCCTGAGGGCATTTTACTCGCATAATTCAACAAACTTTATCTTATTTAAAGACCCCAAACGAATTACGGAAAAAGTGTAATTAATAGTTTAAGTTCAATTTGATTTACATTTAAATTAACTGTTACGGGTAGACTGACAATCATAAACTTAAAAAAGCGAGTCTGAAAAGCGTTGATAGTTCACAGTTTAAAACTTTTGGCTGTAAAAGTAACACGCTTCAACTGAAAATTGGCACTCCTCTAGATTTGACAACACAAATGTTTTCGAGTTGCTCCCACGTAATTCATGTTTGGCACTTCTAACGAGTTAGGTATCTCAATTTAGAAAGTAGTTCTAGCAGAGATAGTAAACATTTTACGAGACACAAAGAATGTTACTGGACGCTTGAAGTTCAATTACATAGTTGTTTTATTAAAAAAAATTAAAGTCAAACGTTACGTACATCATCATCACCATCATTTTACCTTTGAGAATATGATGAACAAGTTTTACAAATAAAATATTCAATGATACATATAGGTTAACATGTTTTATTTTACCCTGCGAGCGTTCTACTCGCATGATTCAACAAACTTTATCGTTGTTAAAGTTCTTAAACAAACGGTAAAAAGTGTAATTAATAGTGTACATTCAGTTTGATTTACTTTTTAAATTTACCTTTACCGGTAATAACTGAAAATCATAAACTTAAACAAGCTAGTATGAAAAGCGATAATAGTTCACAGTTTAAAACTTTTCCTTTGGCTGTAAAAGCAACACGCTTCAACTGAAAACTGGCACTCCTCTAGATTTGACAACACCAATGTTTTCGAGTTGCTTAAACGTACTTTATGTTTGGCACTTCTAACGAGTTAGGTATCTCAATTTAAAAAGTAGTTCTAGCAGAGATAGTAAACATTTTACGAGACACAAGGATTGAAGTGAACGCTTCAATTTAAGTTCAATTACATAGTTGTTTTATATTCTTTTACATTATTGAATGATTTTGGAGTATTTATTGTTACTTTTACATTGTTTTTTTTTATTCCAAGAATCTTGTTTTTTATGACTTATGACATACATACGTTAAGTAACTCGTAAGTTAGTGTACGTTATTATACGATCTGTAACGTGGTTTAACTTTGTTTCAATTTAAACAACACCAAATATCCATTTGTGATATAATAATCTCGTTGTGGACTATTCAAGCCAGTATGGTAAGTAACATCTAAAAAAATATATGGTTTTATAAAATAAATAGTCACTATAATACACAGTTAATGAATTCTTAGTATCATCATTATTTAATAATTCCGCCACTAATACCGGACGATATATGATAAAATAATATATGAAATCAATAAGTAACAATATATGCTACATTATTTAAAATGAATTGATTTCTCGATCAACTATCCAAGTGAAAGACTCGTCCAAATCGGTCCAGCGGATTACCCAAAAGAAACATGCAGACAGAAAGAGAGACAAAAAATTTAGTAATTGATGTTTTGTCATCAATATCGAATATACTTTCATATGAATTTGGTGAAAAACAAATTATATGATGAACCAATGCTATGCATCTAATTTTATGAGATGAAACTATTACAAAGAATTATTTTTAAAATATTAAAGCCAACTTATAATACAAAAATCTGTATAATGATAACAGTCATGTAACGTAACAAAAAAAAAGTTTTCTCAAAATCTTTTTGTAATCTTAATTCGGGATTACAGGCACTGAGAGCATTAGAGCCGGAGTGACGATGGCTCCAGTGAAATGGCTAATTGCATTGTCCTCGCAATTGTGGGCACGTAATTATACGACACTCAGCAGAATCCCGGACTTTTAATAAGCATAAAAACCCCTGTTCTGCAAAATAGATCCATTAGAACGTCTCTTTGTGTTTATTTTTCTCTGCTAAAACAAGCACCTGTGTTTTGTGTTTTTGTTCTAAGTAACAAAATAATGAAATTTAAATCTTTCTTTGCAAGTTTATTTAAAACAAATTTGAACGATGTAGACATTAAATTTCAAAACATATATATTTCACTCCCATACATTGTGTACAAAAATGTTATTTCAAATTTGTATATTTATGTGTGTTTGAAGACTTCGTTTGTTTCTGTATAAGAGGAAAATGTTATTAATATTACTAAATTTTAAAAGAAAAATAAATACAACAGCATTATACAAACAAAAAATCCAACGGCTCTAAGATAGTATTACAATAAAATACTTGAAGGCTAAAATAAAATTTAATATTCTGAGAACCGATAAGAGAATTCATCGTTTATTTTTCATCGTCGTAATTGGATCGCTTGCGAAATCTTCCTGTAATTTTTTCTTGTATTTTGTATAGTTATTTGTAGATTTTTTTTAGTTTGTTGATTATGTAATTTTTTATTTAATTGGAGTCATTTACTATATTATTCTAAAATTGAATAAGGAAACCGCAGATTTAATGCCGAAGTATTATAGTAATAAGGCAACCATCTTACACTATCATGTGGAATATAATCTATATAGAGTTGGTCACGTATATCCATTATTAGGGCTTACCAATAGATGGACTGGATGGATAAATCTCCAAATTTAATGGGTTATTTCTTAATAGGCTTTAAGCATAAATAATAGACTTTATGGGGGAAAGGGGTTAAAAAATAACGTTATATTTCAAAAATATTAAGATACTTAGCAAAATACGAGCATAGCGCATTTCCTTAACGAAATAACTAACCAAACGATCTGAAATACAACGATAATTCTACTACAATTTGCATTGGCACCTACACAATATTTCACATGAAACAGGTCGCTCTCGTAGAACTAAAATAACATGTAAAATCTGACTTATAATATAATGTTTGAGTATTTGATCATAAATTTCTATGCAGATGAAGGAATATTTATGAAAACATTATCCGTTTAGATGTAGAACTTAACCGAACATGACATTACTAGCGTCTAATCTTGGAGGTTATGACAGAAATTTTTCATCATAAATCAGTCTAGATCCAAGAATATTATCAGACTTCATTAATTATCCGTAGCTAGACATGTTAACGAGCAATGATGTACTATTTCATGTTACTTTCGTCGGGAAATATTTTTAGGGGTCCAGGGTTGTTGCTTTTAATTGGGTAAGGCAGGTCGAAAATTGCATAGAATATATTTTGTTACGTCGAGTAACAATACTAATAATAAAAAAGCATATCGAGGGGTGAAAGGCTATTTGGTTTAAGCGACATTTTGGGCGATATTGAGTTATATACATATTCGGA
>DWLI01003701.1:0-11543 GCA_018249915.1 Cecropterus dorantes dorantes
ACAGCCCAAACTACTGAGCGTAGAAAGTTGAAATTTAGTGTGAAGATTCCTTAGGGACTGTACAGGAGCACTAACAGAGGATTTTTGGAAATTTCACTCCAAAGGGGATGAAAAGGGAGAAAAACTTCTATATGAAAGTTCTATACGATTGAAGTTAGTAACTTGAAAATTTGGATGTTAGTAGGCTATATAACATCACGCTGTGTTTATTTGTTTGGTTTTTTTCTTATGTAGTAGCGTAGTTCTTTCCTTTCCAACGTGCCGTTACGGATGGCGCTATCGACCACCAATACGTTGTAACTTCTAATGTGTTTAGAAATAAGTATAAATCAAATCGTCTGCGTCGACATTTTAAATTTGAAAGGTATAATATTCATATTGATATCGGTAAACAGACATATTTCCAGATGTCCCAATTAGTGATGAAGGGGCCTATTAAGTAATTTCACAAATATTCTTTAAAGGCCTATTAAGACTCGATTCGACTTTTTTAAGTCTTAAGTCTTGAGTCATAAGACTAAAGGCTAAGTTCAACTCTTTTACCTTATGACTAAGTCTATTTTAAAATGACTTACAAGACTCTAATAGACTCATGGGCACGTTTACTTGAAATGTTTTCTAGTTGACAGAAGACTTCAGAACAATGTATACGTATTGTCAAGCATGATCTGTCAAGCCGTTTGGTCTGCAGAGCTCGAAATCGATATACATACAAACATAAATATATATGTAAACACGAAAAAAATTACCTTCTTTCTGACGACTGTGGTATAAAAATTCTTCACATGATGCAGCATGTACAGGTACATACATATATCTCCAAACATTTGCGCAATAGCACAAACGCTTATCCTGTAGCGATAGCCGCTGTAGTATAGTGCAAACTACAGATGTTTCATCCAACTCCAAAACTAACCTTCAAACTACCAAAAACCACTATTATTTTGACAAATTACACAACGTTAATTGCTCATATTTGCTATTCTATTCAGTTGAAACGCGCGATACCATATTGTGGTTAAATATAACTACTAGAGTTAAACAGTTAAGTGAACACGATTGTGATTACTGGGGTGTGGCAGTATTATTCAGACGAGATATTTTGATCAAACTCCTTTGATAATACGAGCTACAACCAAACAAACTCTACTGCTTTATAATATTATCTAGTATAGATTTTCAGACTAATATGAGTTCACCTATGTACTAGTATATCAAGAAAAATGCTTTTTATTGATATGAAACTGGATGAAACGGAAATGCATCACGATAAAGAAACATACACATAGAAGTATAGTATTAAGTCGGCGCGAGAACAAGATAGAATACATTACACAGCTTTTAATACTCGACCTTTCTACATCTTTTATCTATTACTAGGTGTGCTTCGCGGTTTCACCCGCTACTACATAAGAAAAAAAAAAAAACAACAAACAAACCTAAATAAATGGACTACTTACTCAATAAAAAAGAATTCTTTAATTCGAACCAGTAGTTCCTGATATTAGCCCATTCAACCAAACAAACTCAACTGCTTTATAATGTTAGTATAGATATATATGTATTATTTATTATCTCTCGGAGGCTACCTTAGAGGTTTCACTTCTGCCTTTTGTGAATTGCACACACACAGTCTTGAAGTTATATTTCTTTTGGCGCGTTAGGGAAAAATGATTAGAGTAATTTTTTCACGAAAAACCAACACCCTGAATACAGTCAACATTTTAGTTTTTGTGATATTTAAATAAACTTGATTTAATTAGATAATGAGTTATAATAAAACTGTCAATGTATTAAATACCTTTTTTCTATTGTTAGTGTCGTTTTTTCTGCAAACGTAGAATAAGGCGAAAGATACAATTTTTAAAAAGATTTTTGTCGTGTTACAAAGAAGTATAACTTGCGTGTACATAAAGTACACACACACTTTTTTATTAAGTTTCACATTTGCCGTGTGTGAATTACACACATACTTTTTTAATATATGAGAGTAACCATTCTGGTGTCAGATGGTCTTTGAAGCTTAAAACTTTCGATTTATATGTGATGTTCAAACTTTGTCTTCAAGAACGTTTGTTATCTATAGGTATGTTAGGCTTTAGGTAAGGTTTCTTTACTTATTGTACTCAGTTGGACCCTTTTGCCTTATCTTAAAAAATCCAAACACATTTACCTTTTAAATGGGATTCTCATTAGTTATTAAGTCAGCGAGAAAGTTGTTACAGAAACAAATAACCTCATTCGGAGCAAACATATCGTTCCCAGGAGCATGGAGGGCTTGCTTGGAATTGTTCCCAAATCGGCCCTTTTTACACATGTAAGGCTTTTAATGAAGTTTGTGAAATATTACCAGATTGTATCTAATGCCTGTTTGTGGTACTGCTGGTTATCTTGAGTTTTAATGAGATACTTATAAAGGCATGCATTTATTTCTAATATTTTCGGCCTTTGCACCATTTTTTATCAGATTAAAGTAGCAATATACTATACAGTTCATCTGATGGTAAGAGGTTACTGCCAAATATAGACAAGTGTAAGCAACTTCCTATAAAACAGGGTCCTACCTGAAATAGATCACAGATGCCATGCTACTCACGAGGACTAAGATGGTCGCCTCTATAGTAAACCGTAGTATATAGAAAGCCGGTTTCATCAGCCGATCTTAGGCCTTTAAAAGGTGTAGGTAGAACCTTTCCAGAATAATTTTTGGAGTAATTTGATATTTCATCCTATCATTTATTATCAAATTATCTTATTTATTTTATATTCGTATCATAACAGGCTGTTCGATGTTATAAAATCTTATTAGAGAAAATACAATCCACATTTCTTGTTACTCATACATTCTTACCATATTATTGAATACACAATTACACCACTCAAAAGAAAAGTCGAGAACGTTAACATTCAATTACGTAATGGAGATTGTCAGAGCATTCTTTCACGAAATCCCTTACAATGAACGTTATTAGACAAATGACCCCATTTACAGAAACTTATCGTCCCCTGAGTTCGTTCTTGCTGAGTTCCCTTTCGGTCTTATTTACACATCTTTTAATGAGGCAGGTCAATCTCACCCCTGGGACACCTCTGTTGTACACGATTCGAATGTATTGTTTTGGGATATAACCTTTCTTAATTGCCTTATTTTAATTTATCATTGATAGAACTTTATCTTCAACTTGTTTAATTAATAAGGAAGTAATTTAGTAATTAATAAGGAAGTGTTTTGGTATGAAGAGCGCGCGTTACCGCTGGGATTCAAATGGCGCAGGGCCGGTCCGAGTGGCGTAAGTTAGGGGAGGCCTATGTCCAGCTGTGGACTTTCAAGGGCTGATGGATGGATGGGTATGTTGATACCAACTGATACGTTAATTTATTTTACGTTTAATGTTTCTTTGTTATAAATATATACACGATAAAAAGATTTTATTAATTTATTTAGCAGTTGTTAACGGAAATTTAACGCTAGGCTGAAATAGGCAGACACATACAAAGACAACAGAAACACAAACACCCTGATCCAGAACAGAAAATTCAATTCATCGTTTAAATATGGTAGAATTATTTGTGTTTCGACTCCGGATGCACCACCGCCACACCTATTACTGTGTATTAACAGCAGCGCTGTTGTGTTCTAGTCTCTGTAGGGTGTGGTAAGGGACATATACATATACATATCCGAGGCATGCCATGTTAGTTCTTAGAGGTAGCGATCCTTAGTTCTGTTCCTTACCTCAGGAAAGATTGTAATCTTATCTGGAGTTGATTACAGATGTCCACATACAATGACCATCTATTATCACGTGGATTGCATATTAGTTTGCTGCTTCTATATTATAAAAAAGGTATCTGTCTGACCGAGGATTAAACCCGAAACCCACTATCAAACCAGCAAGGTGACCGCTTAACCACGCGGATCATTATTTTAATGAAGTTTAGCGATGTTCGTTGGCTTTGTTTAATGATCGCCTGTGGTCTGCTTCACAGTTCGAGTTCTCATAATCCACGGCTTTAATTTCGGATTGAGGTTTCATTTTACGGAATGTGCGAACATTTGAACTGTGTTTGTTAAGGCCTAACGATTGTTTTAGGCGCTTAATGTTTGGAGATAAATTTAAGTCGTAATTAAATTATTTTATGTGTACCAAAAGGCGTGTTTGTGTACATTAATACTCGTGTGTTTTAAACAAGGTGTAGATTGAAATAAGTATATGTCAATTACAAAGTATATATTCGCGCGTGTTATGTGTGAGGATTAGCCCTGTTATAAGATATAATATGGGTTGTAACTAATTCAGAAACAAATACGAATGAAATTTACAAAGTTTATTTTTAAATTATTAAGATTTGTGATCTAATTTTTTATTTATGTATTTATTTAGTCGCACCAACGAAGTAAACCGTCGTCCGTCCGTCAACCCATTATTGTGCCACTGCTGGCACGGGTCTTCACTCAGATTGAGAGAGTTTCAGGCCATAGTCCACTGCGCTGGCCAAGGGCGAATTGGTAGACTTCACACACCTTTAAGAACTTTTTTAAAGAACTCTCGGATGTCGGGTTTTCTCACGATGTTTTCCTTCACCGTAAAGCAGTGATAATTAACTTTTAATACGCACATAATTTTTGAAAAATCAGTGGTGCGTGCCTGGGATTTGAACCCCGGACTCCCGATCAAGAGCCCGAGTTTCAACCATTCGGCTATCACTGCTATAACGAAGTAAACATTATACATATATTATACACTAACATACAAATATTGGTAAGTGTTACTTCACTTATAGGTACAAACAGCATGCGATTAAAAATGTAACAAAAACTAAAAAAAAATAACATTAATAAATTATAATTAGAGTTTAATATGTATCGGGTATTCATGATGCGGTGCAGTTTTATTGATCATAATCACGGCATTAAAAAGGTTTCCTTTTATCCAATCCCACACCTTAATTTTTTGTTAAGTAAGCAATAAATACTCGGACATCCGGTATCGTGTGTCGAATGTCAAGGCCGCTTAGTTCAAATTGTGTTTTGAACTGAGCGGAAGCTAATTCCGAGACTACAATAAAACAAGTTTCACAAACGGTTCGCAGATTTTTCTGGTGGGACTCAGTTTTTGACTATTCCCACCGCTGTTTCTGGTTATTGCAATTTCCGTTCCCGCCCCGTTCTTCTTTGCAACTTGTAATAAATGCATTTTCTCAGTAGAGGTCGTATTCCACTGCGGTAGTAATTTATGAAAAAAATATATTTCAACTCACAATTTGTAAGTACCTACGTAAGTAAAGAGATTTTTGTCATTTTTGATATCAACACTAATAGTTTTATTTGCACGAGAAATCAAATTAATTCGTAGAGAAAGTAGCATTTACTATGGATATCAAGAATTCAGTATGAATACTGTTACATTTTTAATTGCTACGACGCTACGCCGCTGCTACGGTTCGCGACACGTGTTAGTTCTGGAGAAGGCTCGAAAACGTCTGGCGTCGTTTTATAACTCCATTCATAATTAACATACAAACGCCAGTTAGCTTCTCTATCTGCGCTATCGGTACACCGCGTCCTACTATCTGACGTCATAAATCTAGGTGTTTTATTGCCAGAAGGTGTCAGGCGATGTGCCGCGGGCGGCTGGCTTTTCGCCAACTGCTGGTGGCAGGTCAGTAGAACGTGATATGCGAATTATCGCCGGTCATAACATTATATCTAAGTATGGAATGCAGCGAATCCATTATGGTGTCGTCGGTTTGTTAGATATTTTAGTTTGGGTGTGTGGCGACCTATCGTAACGCGTCAAGAGATGGCGCTCCCAGTAGTTCTAAATCACGCTATTAAAGTTTTCACATCTTGCATATAACAGATTTGCTAACACTGTCACATGGCTCCTGTTTGATCAATATGCCTGACGGAGTAATGGGGGCAGAGCTCGGTATTGTTGCTGCATGACATCGCTGTAAAACTGTCATGTTTTGCTTAAAAGAGCTTGGTAAGGTTGGGATCTTCACGAAGTATTCCAGAAACATGACACGACTCCTGAAAAAAGGATTAGACAGAACTCTTTATTTAAAGGCATCGTGGTGGCTCGTTTGGTGTGATTTACGCGACGAAAATGACTTCAACGAGTAGTAAATTTGCCATATTACTAGTTTTATCAATTAAATAAGCAAAATCTAATTCATCCATGAAACGCACTTATAATTACTATAAGGTAAAATTTCGTTCTTATTTTCTTGTTAAATTCAGTGTATTGTCGATTTGAGAAGAGAGGCATGGATACAACATCTCTATGTACATTCTCAAACGTTAGTTAACAAGCCCCTGTTAAGCTCAGGATGTAATTTGAATAAGTAAAAGGAGAATCCACTTGCACGTCATCGTAAATTTAAATGGAAGGAAGCTTTCCAAGCATCAGCTGTGCAACCACTTGTTTCACTACAAACGATAAACGATGAACTTTATCTTAAAATACTTTTACATACTTTAAACATAGGAAAGGAATGCTACGAATTTGCATTTTTATTTTTGAGTACTGAGGACTTGTGGCGTTTGGTATCTGTTTTGAATAAAGAAGTCCGTATTTAATAAAAATAGAATATATACAATACGGTTATTAAATATGGCGGTGGTACCACCGGAGACTCACGACAAAGCGATGTACTTTCTTCAGTTTAAATTTTAACGATAAAAGGGTTTCATTATTATCCGTGACTACTTAACTTCAAAAAAGTCTAGATACTCTACTCCTCATATCTTCTTTACTTGACGTCTTGGTCGCCTTCTATTAATTCACAAAAATGAGCGTTAGTATTCTAGACCAATAGCAGCAGAAATTCGTCATTTTTAACATCTTTTTAGACACTTTACTTCGTGATGATAAAACAAGTTCCTTATCTAGAGAAGTGCCCGGCGAGTCTGTTTACCCTTTGAATTGGTCCTTACGGTTTATACAAGGAGGTAAACGGCGCGATCTTATTTTCACCGGCCCTTTCATGTACCGTGTTAGTCGAGGAAGTGAAATGCTAAGCCTCTTGCCTTTGTTAGTGAATTTCTGTGACGGTTTTTTATCGTTTTGAAATAGCAAACGAGCATGCAGTCCACGTGATGGTACGTGGTATTTGCCGCCTATGGACATCTTTAAACGACTTCATATAGAACAGGGGTTCTATCTACAATCGATCACAAATGCGTTGCTACTCCCGAAGTTTAAGATCGCCTCGTATCGGTCGCCTCATGTATAAGAGAAACCGGCAACTACAACCTTCTAACGAAAGGCAAGAACTGCTTCATGCTAGGAATAGATTTGGCGGTGGTACCTCCTCAGTCTAACATCATTGGTTCTACCACCTGTCATGGTGTTTTGAAAGTAACGTATGGTTGCAACGATAACACTTTCCGCAGTCATAGTCCCCAAATTAGGATTTTATTTGACATGGGTGCTATGGAAACACACAAAGACAAATACACCACCCTTTTCCTGAAAAGTAATCTCAATTCACCACTCATATTCAGGCGGGGATCGAACCCGGAACCTGTGTTAGACGTATGGCGAACGTTACGCTAAGCGGCCGTCACGCGTAGACAATATTAAATGATCGAACTCTTTGAAGAAGTACTTGCGATCACTACGCTGCAGATGTCCATAGATGGCATTGACTATCTACTTATTAATAGCTGTAAAACACAGCGGTGGTATAAATAGTATTAATTAAGACTATACTAAAATATAATTGTATAAGTTAAACCACACAAAAAAAAAAAAACATTTTTTCTATACTCATTTGCATATTTCTTTAATATTTTTAAAATGTTTATAGCGTATACTTCACGATTTTGTAGGATTCGAGCAGAGACTAAGTATTTACAACGGTATGAAACGTTTTATACAGGGTGTTCTTGATATTATAAGTGTGACAGTTTGTGAAGATGGACGGATGTTTGCTGCCTTTCACACAAAAACTACTGCTCGGATTTGAATGAAATTTAGGACAGTGTAGGGTTTGGTTTCTGGCTCACTTATATATGAGGCGACCATTTTAGTCCTGGTGAGTAGCAATGCTCCGGTCATCGACTTCAGATAGAACCCCTGTTCTACGTGAAGTACCTAACAGATGTCCGTGGGCGGTAGTAACCATTTACCATCAGGCGCACTGCATGCTTGTAAGCAACGTCTATCTGGTAGAAAAAAATGGTATATGCTCTGATTTAACTCAAAGAATAATCTTTATCATGGTAAGCGTATACTAAAGTTTACAACTTCAAAAGAAACCAGGAGTTCTGTACTGCTTGTAAGAAATTATACCAGAATAATCCCATAGAACATTTCTTAAACTTTTGTTATTAAGGACCAGTTTCCAAAATTTAAGACGTTCACGGACCCCTGTCAAAGACTATGTCTAGAAAATAAAAAAGCGTTTCTGATAAGTATGTTTAACTACACTACTGCTACTGCCACATATGTGAACGACCCTCAGGGGGTCCGTGGACCACTTTAAGAGACCCTGCCATAGTACATCACGTACGTTAATCCTCCGTAATCACGGCCGTAATGCGGTCCATCTCTCAGCCGGCTCGATATCGAAACAAATGTCTAAGCGCCGTCCCATTAACAATACTAATGAGACACTAACTCTTGCCCGCGACGTCGTACGCTCGGACTGTATAAACATTTAACCCCTTTAAAAGGGCGGATGATCAGTCCCCTTACTACAGGTTTATCTTGTTGCCTCAAAGCAATCATTGTTTACGTTTTTGCTCATACATTGAAACGTACACTTCACGTTTTTGTATTCGTTCACGGCCATACTTGGCAACTTTAAAATGATGTACAAAAACATAAATTGTTTGTTTTAAGGAAACAAGATAAACTCGTACTAAGGGTACAGCACGATTATGCAAATAAAATAAACCGGCCAAGTGCGAGTCGAACCGGGCACGAAGGGTTCCATATAAGTGTCGCGAATTGGTAAGACGGCAAAAGAACTTTTGTTGTACGGAGCCTCTTTTAAATATTGATTTTATTTTGTTTTTAATACTTAACACAAATATGTAGGTACATAATTTTGTGAAAGCTATCATGGTTCATAAAATGAAGCCTGGTGACAGACAGACGGACAGCCGAGTCTTAGTAATTGGGTCATATTTACCCTTTCTGTACGGAACCCTAAAATGAACATAAAAAATAGAATCGTATTTCTAATCAGTCTCGTTAAGTTAAATATTTATAATTCATTAACCATAAATAATCTTATCTTACTTCGTAATATTATAAAGACGAAATTTTGGGAGGATTTATGCGTGTTTGTTACTCGTTTACTCAAAAACTACTAATCTGATTTGATTGAAATTTGGCACACAGATAGTTTATGACCTGGAATACGGTAGTAAATGTAACCGAAGCGAACGGAGACGAGGGTAAAGACTAATCCTTATATAACTTTTGTCAGTTGTAATTAAAAATGTTTTTTTTTTTTATTTATTTAATTTATTAACTAAATTAATAATATAAAGTACAAAATTTTAAACACAAATCCTAAAGTTAACCTGTATCAATTACCCTCAAACTTAACCAATATTAAAACTTACAAACTGAACGTAACTGGACTAAAACCTGTTATGCGTTCACCACAAAATAACAAAGAAAAAAGAAACTCACAGCTGTTTGCCGCGCAAATCCCAACAATGGCAACCTTGAGTTTTGACACTTTTTTTTTTAATTTACAAAACACGCGCAACGGCTGACGGACGAACGGCGACTGGCTTATTCTGCAATACTGCCAGTGGCAGTAATGAATTTTAATGGTAAAATCGATCGCTTCACTTCTCGGGAGTAAGATACAAACTATTCGAGCGAATAAATGTGAATACTTAAACATAATCTAATCAAATTTTCTTTATTTAGCGGTAATAATGAATTTTAATGGTACATTCAATCGCTGCACTTCGAAATACAGTAAATAAATATTAAAACTTAAGCAAATTAAAATGAAAATATAGGTTTATTGATTGTTGAAAGTTTCGTGTTGTGTTCATTAATAAAGTACATATTTTGCTTCTTCCGTAAGTGTCGTAAGAGACCTATAGGAAATAATCTGAAAATAGGCAGCAGCATTTTACTAAACATATACAAACATAAGTCAGCTATTTATTAGATAATATTAGTATTTAGTACATTGTGTCTCGGTTTTAAGTTATAGAAGTAAATAATATTGTACCAAATATTCAATAATATTTTTCATACAACAATTTGACATTTACTGACTTAATTTTCGCATTATTGGCTATTTGGGCGCCTATTATCACTTAGTGCCTAGAGCGACTGCGTTTTTCGCGTTACAACAGTGAGACAAATACCTTATAAAAGACTTATGATTGTGTGCACGTCGTATTACTGTGCTTGTAATGTGCTTTTAAATTCGTAAGGACTTTAGTACTGTGGAATGGAGCGATCTTTGGTAGGGATTGACCTATAGGGATGTGCTGTATCGATTTTATCCATCTAATCACTTTAAAGTCATTCATAAATAATGTCCCACTTTGAAAAGTATTTATATTTGAAATTTGTATTACAATAACATATTTTTTTTACTTTAATTTGATTGATTTGATGTTAATGTTATTAAATAATTATTTAAATGTATACATCTATATATCATTTTGTAACTGTTTTAATTTAATAATTTATATCTGTAAAATATCACAAATATTCATACATCTTGCAATTTTAAAAGTGTGTTTCGTAAACATGAAAATGTCATTACTTCATCAATCTCTCACAAAAATACTTAACTTTTGGCTTTTATCCCTTTATTTGAATAACGCGAACTACCGTAACTTTTTCTCGTAGTGGAGTAGTGTGTATTTATGCCGCTCGGGGCGGAAGTTGAAATTTTAGTTGACCGAAAAATGGATTATGTAAATTGACGACCAAAAAAAAAGCAAGGTTGCCAAACCTAATGCTACTGCCCTTAGAAAGCCCCCGCGAGAATAAAGTAACTATCGGTTATGGTTTGGTAATTGAGTAGATACTAGGGGGGCCCCAATCGATCGCGGGGCCCCTGGGCACGTACTTGTATGCCCAGTGGGAAAGACGGGCCTGCAAGCCACCAAGTAAAATCACAACTTGGTAACGTTTTCACTTCATCAAGTTTCATATCACGATTTTATAGAAGTTTCACTTCATAAATTGAAAATGCAGCAAAATATCGATGTTAGTTCACAGATTAACGAGTTTCACATCACTAAAGTCTTTGAGTCATTTAATTTAATATGCGTAATGTAACGTGCGTAGGTATTCGTCATTGAGGCAATAAATATGAGCTTGTACTAGTATTCTTAAGTACTAGTAGGCGGCTAGTACTCTTAGGTGTAGTACTACTAGTATAAGTACTAGTAGGTAGCTAGTACTTTGTCCCTGTAGTACCGGGACAAGAATAGGGCTACGGTATCCTCTGCCTGTCGTAAATGGCGACTAAAAGGGGGCTTCCGGGGTTGCGGGCGGTAAGAGTGGGAGCTCAAACCGTCCAGTCGACTGACCCCGGGA
>DWLI01003702.1:0-11542 GCA_018249915.1 Cecropterus dorantes dorantes
AATAGATGTTGGTCGATTCTCATAGATACCGGATAAGCACAAAAAATTTCATCAAAATCGGTCAAGCCATTTCGGAGAAGTATGGCAACGAAAACTGTGACACGAGAATTTTATATATTAGATTTATAAAATTTGTTACTTTATGTTCCAGTCGAGTTCTGTTGATGCTAAAAAGATAGGTTATAATTCAATATGTGACACGTCACTAAATAAATCCTAGAGGGTTGCGGGTTCCCTAGTCAAATAGAAATCTGTTTGTGCACTTCGCTTTGTATGTGTTCATGATAACCAGAAAACAACATACCAATGTCTATTGAAAAGGATTTTTGCAAATTTTAGTTTTTCACTACAAACTCAGTACAAATGCGAGCGATACAATCTATTTTCGAAGCTCAACGTGTATTCTGAAAATTCAGTAACAAAACATTGTTTTACTTTCGATGTGCTAATTATCTGCTAACGAACTCACACTGTATATACCTATTGTTGAGAATTCGTACCATTTTTTCATGCGTACAATCTGTATAAATTTTAAATTGACTTTTAAATTGCATAGACACATCTACAAGTCATATGTATCTTACTTATATTATAATTGCGAAAGATTGGATGAATGTTTGTTTCTTTATAACGACATTGTAGTTTCACGTATTTGGATTAAATTTAATACAATCAGATTATTATAGACTGGAAAAGCACGTATGCTATTTTACCCCGGAAATATGTACGGTTTCGCGTGGCATACGTTTGTTTTCGTTTTTCATTAAGCAAGGTATCGACATAAGTTTTTGCATAGTTTAGAGGACAGAGGCAATAATTACTTTTTAAATTACTTTCTAAAGAATAGAGCTTATCTATTCGTCATGTTTTTTTCCGTAATAAAGCAGGATACCATACGTATCCTACAGGAGCTGTGTCTTTAAAAGAAGTTTCGTCAAGGTTCGTAAAAAGCTAATTTTCGTCAAAAAAGTTTGACCACAGACAAAAAAAAGACATAAAATTTAAAATGCAAAGCAAAATTCGAATTCAATTCGAAAAATCCTCTACATCTTGACAACCATTTAAATCTAATACCTACAATATCATAAAGAAGACTTTAGTGAAGATGTATGGTTTTTGCTTTTTCGCACAAAAGCTTCTCGGATTTCGCTGTAATTATTACAATAACACTTTACTAAAACCTATAAAGAAAGTACCTTTTGTCAAAAAAAGTACAATTTGTATCATAAAATGCTTGTTTTTCTTAAAATTTCATGATACTCTTGTTGGCGCTTACGTAAAACGGGATGTCGGCGACATTCGATTTTGGCTTCGCGAAGTCACTTGGAAATTGAATTGAAATAGGAATACCTTATTTTACAAACAGGTTATTGTTACAGGAATAACATTTGTATATAAATCTTTGTTAGATAGCAGACAACAATTGAGTCTTAAGGTGGGCGGTACGTGAAATAAGTTCGAGAACTATTTACATTTGAAGGTAGATTTTCTCATTAAATTTTACCAAATAAACATAACGTAACGTAATTTTACCAATAATTCGTTAGATTATGGTAAAATCAAATTATACCATAATATAACGATAAGTAACAAACAGTCGGAAAAAATCCTGCTTTCTGACAGATGCGTAGACGTACAATGTCTAAACCGTTTGAGTTACTTACACGAAAATACCAGGGGATTGTTAGTCTTAAACAGTCTTAGGTCCGCGATAGTATGTAAATCACTCATCTTTTATCTGGACGCCATTATAGCCAAATAGCCAGATAAAAAAATTATGATTTTTTATACTTATTACAATGCATATTTCATGATAGTAAATTACGTGTCATGATAATAAAGTTGTACGATATCGCCAAAAAGTATATAAGATGGTGCAGAATTTACATACCCTTGTTCAATACAATTTCGCATACATTATACTTGTGATATAAATAATAATGTTATTATGTACTTCAAGTTCATTTTAACTTTAAAAATAAAAACAAATGAAAAATACAAATTACTTGAAAAATTGATTGTATCAATACATAAAATTAATTCTACATTGCCCTAGTTGGTACAATAATAAATTTGTATAGTAATAAAATATTAGAGTAAAATTTACAGAGTTTCCAAGAATCCCTTCAATACGAATGCTTCATTAAATATTCATTGTACGATCAATAATAACAATAACGTAAAAATTACTTCTGTTTTGCTTTCTTGGACGGAAAAATATTTGTAAGATTCCGTACCCAAAGGGTAAAAACGGAACCCTATTACTAAGACTCCGTTGTCCGTCTGTCCGTCTGTCTGTCACCAGGCTGTATCTCATGGACCGTGTAGTTAGACAATTTAAATTTTCACAGATTATATATGTCGCCGCTATAACAACAAATACTAGAAACAATATAAAATAAATATTTAAGGCGGGCTCCCATGTAACAAACGCAAAATTTTACCATTTTCATAGATAATGGTACGGAAGCCTTCGTGCGTGAGTCCGACTCGCAGTTTGCATTTTTTTTAACGGTAAGGTAACAAATGAGTGTGTAGACTAACCTGAGGTTGGTCACAGATGCATTGTTGCCCCTGAGGTCCATTACCTCAAAATCAGAAATAGATAAATAGTACTCGTGTTAATAAAATATGTTTAATGAAAATTAAAAATGTTTCTTGATTGCAATGCCACACTTTTAACCGAGACAGGAAAATAAATTACAGCACAATTACATAACAATAATTTCATGAAATTAAATGATTTGTTTAATATTAATATTACAAATAAATACTATAAAAAATGTTATATTGTGAGGGTAACGGAAATTTCTAACTCTACGGAGCAAATGCAAATACAATGGCAGTTCAATTTTATTTGTTTCATTGAAATTAATGGCAATTGGCAAACGGTTACTCTCAACGAGATGCCAATGTTTAATTAATACGGTCGCTGATTAGACTATTTTATTTATTCAAATCAACTGTAGCAAATTTGAATATTGAAAGGTAGTGTTAGTGTGTAAAAAAATAAGAAATAAATAAAAAAAATAAATTCATTAAATGATTACTTAAATCATGATAAATGTACGAAGTGGTTTTCGAGTACTTATGTGCTTTTCAATTTGTATCACTAATTACTAAACATTTCATGAATATAGTTAAACGGTTACAGAATAATTATAGGATATAGATTACCTGACGTAGACAAATGAGAGGTTGCATTTACTGTTCATTTATTTTATTTAGTTTAGTAACACTTGTTAATAGTAAATTAATTGATAGTTTTCTATGAAAAATTGAGTAGCAATCAGAAAAAGTGTAGCAATTCATATTTTCTTTATTAACAAAATATCAATACTTAATGAAAATAAGTCTTCTTTTGCAAACGTCTTTCCTCTATATATAATGTTGCATGAGAAGTCAGTTGCATAACGTGACTTCAAAAAAGATTGAAGCCGCATTTGGTTTTGTTATAAATGACAAGAAGAACCTGTTGAATGACATTTTCTGGAAACAGAGACTATTTTTAAAAGTCATCTTTTGAAGTTTATTATATGGGTGTTCCGGCAAAGAAAACTTTATAAATCTTAAATTTTAAGAAATACATAGCACATTATATGAAGTTATTAGTGATATAGGTCTTCCCTGATGGGGATTTTTAACAATCGTACTTGGCATACTTAATGATGACAGCAGTGGGGGTTGATTTTACACAAAAAGACCTACCTATCTCATAATGGTAGATTGTCCTTTATTCGCCTCCTTCAACATCGACGGAAATAAAAAACGGTGCTTTTCAATACAGGAGTTTTATAGTACTATACTGGCTATATAAACTGGCTATATTGAAATGTATTGTATTGTATGTCTCGAAAATAGTAGATTAATTGTGTAATTGATACTCATTGATTGATACTCAAACTAATGAGGTCACTGAGGTCGTTCGATGATCATTCTGCGTGAAATAGACGTGCCAAATCGAAATTCAATACACTTAAGCCCAGCGCACATTATGATAGGGCCGCATTTCGTGGCACCGTATTACGGAAACGCCCCTGATAATTACCATTCTGTATT
Organism: Cecropterus dorantes dorantes; assembly: GCA_018249915.1. Taxonomy (NCBI): domain Eukaryota; kingdom Metazoa; phylum Arthropoda; class Insecta; order Lepidoptera; family Hesperiidae; genus Cecropterus; species Cecropterus dorantes. The sequence goes on from DWLI01003702.1 coordinate 4,060, forward strand.
AACGCACGATAGAGGCGCTATGCACTGTGTTCTGAAGTATGAACATGATGTTATGCCCATAATATTTCAAACAATAGATGATCTAAGAATTAAAGACTGAATCGTGATAAGTTTGCTTTAAAGATGTATATTTATAACGAACTTCCTTTAATAACGCTAATAACCAACTATCCCAACAATACAATGGTGGTGGTGAACTGTATTCAGTGTTATTATGCGAAATTGAAATGTTATTTAGATCGATTACTATTACATAGTATCAAATGCCGTGTAGAGGTGATGGACTTTCCGTGGAAATCATAGGAGATGACTTAGGAACATAACCACGGATTTGTCCCTTAGTTGCAGGACAGCAGCCTGTTTCTATGTAGCCTCAACGCCTACTCAAAATTAGCCGTGGTGACTTTAGCTAACATCTTCAATAGGGAACGCCTATGTCTAGCAGTGGACTCCAAAGAAATGATAAATAGATGGATGAAAAGTGGAAATTCTATTATTGATCCTGGATAATAAACAATGCGTACCATATATTTTAAAGACTATTACATTCGGGTAAGAATAATATATAATATATATAATGTTTGAGCTTTACATGTTTAGTATATGTTACGTAGGTATTCAACTGACTAGCAAGAACCCGATCCTATACTAAACCCGAAACTATAGTCACTTGAGACCATAGCCGTAGGCAGCAGCTGCAATATTTAGATTTCAGCCTTCCCATGTGGAGGTATGCAAATATTCAATCAATTTCATTTTCTCGTGTATCGTAGCAGATAGAGTTATGACTCGCTTTAACTACTCGTAATTAACTGCTAACAAGCTACGATCAGAAATGAGTGCCAAAATTATGCAGTTTTCGTTTATGAATCATGAAATTCAAAATTTTACACTTGTTTTTCGTCGATATTTCTATATGATATCTTTGTTACCTACGCTAATTAAAAATATTTATTGATTATTTAATTATTGACATTAAATTTCTTTATACTTGATATTCCGTTTAAAGTAAAGAGTGTTACTAACTAGAATTAATGGCAGATGTGTCTTTAATAAGAAAACGTTACTGACAACTAGACATGTAGATAGGCTCTTAGTGATACTTTGGAAATTCTGTAAAGTATCATCATTTGATTTGTTGCTGTTGTTATTTCTTAATTTCTCCAGGGTGATGAAAAAAATATATAAATATATCATATCATATATTTATATTTCATAAATTATAATAGTAATTTTACGGTATATCGTATTCAGAAGGCATAAATTTACAATTACAAGTAAACGACAACTACATCTGATTTATTAATTAGAGCAGGAATCAAATCATATAGTAAACCACAACATTCAAATTTCATCTAACTTAGTATTGCTTTATCTTTTGTCATATAAGTATATACCTTAATATTATACGTAAATAAGTATATAGTTTTAAAAATATGCACTTTAGAACCCTGCTGTCAAACTATATCTGATAAGCCGTCTTAGCGTAAAAAATATGTTAACCACTCGCCTATTTCCTGTCACACGTGTCTATGCACGCGTAGCCTACTTGTACGCGTAAAAAACCCACCGCAGTCTTTTCGCGTCTACGCGCGATTGGTATATATTGGTAGTATATATGAGCAATAGGATGCAAGTGGCACGTATGCGGACTAGAAACGCACGTACAAAACCCGCGTGTCTGGAAAAGGGTTATCAGTGGGTAAGTTGACAATTTGCTTTTGCTGTCTTGTTTTCACGCTTTTACACAGATCTAAATTAGTGTTGCTGTATCTACTATCATTAAATAGTTTTAAGAGCGTACGAAAGAACAAGTATTAATGTATATCATTTATTACACTTCAGTTCCCTACCTTATTTCAATTAAATAGATGCACTAATTTACAGCGAGAAACAATTCCGCCAAACCACAACTTTAATTTGTTCGTTAGTAACTCGTCTTGAAAGTGTTGTAACTGCTTAGAAAATTAAACCAGTTTGTCATTTAATAATAAACTACTTTGACTTTCTCGAGACGATTCAAGAAATTATATAAGGATTTATACTAGTTGCAAACAGCATTTTTACAATACTTTGATATATGTAAATTTTAAAGTTTTATAGTACAAATAATGAAATGTCTAAATATCACGTATTAAAGAAAATAGATCTAGTAGTACTGTAAGTAATCCACGTAATTAAACGACTACTACAAAATTACAAATATATTTTATAAAATAAAAGTTTCGTGAAAAATATGTGATTTTAAAATTAATGCCTTTTTCGAAGCAAAGTTTTGAATATTTTTTCATGACTATCTTTTCGTTGATATTTGTTAATGTTATAAACGGTTACAGTAATTTCAAAAGAAGTTTCTTGAAAGGATAAAAGCTCAGAATTAATACTAAATATTTTTTAGGAGTATGCAAGGACAATCAAAAATTCATTGGCAATTCCATTATAACTCCAAGTTCTAGAATTTCCGAACTTATTACAATTACAATTTATTTTAATATCTCTTTAGTCTGTGGATGTGAACACAAACGAAGTTCTCGTTAATTTTAAGAATAAATGACATGTTGTTTAATTTTCCGAACAGTCACTGGCTTTCGAAGAGCCAATGCAATTGTTTTACAACATAAATTAATCGAAATTGTGGTTTCAATAAAAAATGTAATGAATTGAGAATAAATGATGTGTCATTTTCAGGGAACTGACAACTTTAACTTTGGGAACTTTTCTTTAACAGATGGTAGAACCAGTGTAGTTCGACCGGGGAAGTACCACCGTCACACCTATTTCTAGCGTGAAGCATCTCTTGCGTTTCGTTGGAGGGGTATGGTTGCCGTCACACATTTACATGAGGCGATCATCTCAGTCCTCGAGAGTAGCAACGCATCTGTGTTTGACTTCAGATAGAACTTATGTTCACAAGTTAGTATGTTAACTTATGTTAACAAGTCCAAGGGCGGCAGCGACCAACAGGTGAACTGCATGCTCGTTTGCTACTTCAATATTATATATTAAAAACATAGCTTAGCTTAAATCTGCTAGTTAAGCTATTTTTTCTATATGGAATGCTACCTACGGATACACGCTAAGAAGTAATCCTTAGCGTGTATCCTGCTATAGACCTGCTATAGCAATTTCATAGCTCATCTTACTCGTTTAACATAGCTCGGACCTCGCGCACCCCATATTATCTCGCACATCTTTGGTGGAAAGGCATCCTTATGAACTTGCGTAGCCTGGGGCCGCATCCGCATTGAGTCACGTAATACATTACGACGTTTTGTCTAATAAATATAGGTAAACGTTAACCACGTGACAAAACTGCTTTCCAGGGAAATGTTATTTTTATATAAATAGGCACGCTCAAAACCATTTTCTATTTTGCTTGGCAACCGATTTTATTTTTTATATTTCGTGGCTATTGACGACCGTTTTTCTATTCACACGGACCACAATCACACCACACGGCAGCGGTAAAATATTGGCAAGCTGTGATTACTTTCTGATTATGAATTGAAATTGAAATTATTGTATTATGGTAATTATAATATGATACTTTTATATTATAATAAACTTTTTATGTTTATTAAATAATTATATTTGTAATAGAGTGACCGATCTCTCATACGTGGTGTACTTAAAATTGACTAATGGTTGCCAAGTGGTTAGTATCATCCAAACAATAGATTAACGGGAAAATGTGGCCCATGTATAAAAGAAATGGGAATTTTCATACAAATTTGCTCGCCCACGCAGTTGCGTTGTGTGGTGGTGTCGTTGTGGTTTGACTACGCGTAAATGGGCACTTAGTGTTATCAATAAATAATTTTGGAAAATTGGTCGGCCTTCGGTCACTGGGCGAACCTCGTAAATATTATTATATAACGGGTTTTCACGGTAAGTTGCTTTTTTATGCGTTTAATGCCGATATTTTGGCCCATTTGTTGATGTTATTAAAATCGCAATAACCATAATCATAAAACCAACTGACTATGCTAATGGAAAAAGTTGCAGTGATTTGGGTTTTTGTGATTACGCAAAAAATATAGTAAACCTGGTTTTGGTATAGAATCTGATCAGATGCCCAACAATGGTGGTATTACTACACAACCTTAGGGTTTTATTTTATTTTTTGCTTCGTAAATTAAGTAGGTACCAGACCCAACATTAGTTCTAAAATAGTGAAAAATAAAAAATAATAAAACCGATTAAGAAACTAAAAAAGCAATGTTCTCTGACTGTTTTTTTTTAGTTTAGCTATACCGGGTTTAATCGTTAAGTGTGCACAGGCGATTATTCCGTAACTATTACAGATATCAAAAAACTTTAAACTGATATCGAAACTACTATACCTTACAAGTATACCTAATGACAATAATAACTTTTTAAAAAATACAACAAGAAATATCCACAAGCTTTACATTAAACACTCTTATACATTCGCCTGTGCACACTTAACGATTACACCCGGTATATTTAAGTAGATATAATGAATCTTGATGAGAATATTCATATCATTGACTTTGTAATAAAGTATTGTGTTAAGACATAAATGCTTTTCTACTTGTGAATCCCTATGTCAAGCGCTACTTAATTATTCTTATATTTGTGTTTATAGCTACTAAATTGATGTAAGTGGTAAGTGGCACCGCAGTTAAAGTCAGACTTTGTAATAGCTTGTAATTTATAAATTTACATTTCCTTTGTCACTTAAAAGGTGTTACGTATACGCCATTTTTATAATCTAAGCTAATTTTGGTTAGAAAAACAGTTAAATTTTAGTATGAAAAAGTGTCACATCAAAAATAATTAAAAAATCAGTTAACTAGACCTTGTTAATCACCGTTATTTAATGGAATTTGCCCCGTCGCCCTGGTCGTATTTTTCCGCTGTCCACATTGGAGCGTCATTTAATATTTTTAATTAACCTTAAAGGTCTAGATTTTACACCAATCTTTAAAAAACACGTCGTATAAAATATTAATTAGTCTATGAAACTTTTTTGTTTTAATAAATTATTACATTTTGCGGCATACTTTAGTGTACTTTCGTCATAAAACTTACATTTAGAAACTTTAAGGTTGACATAAAAATGTTTACTTTTATAAACTTGTTGTAAATCTTCGGTCTATGATCTAGGTACGCGGCATATTTTAGTGTACCTACTTTGTTCTAAATTTCCAGCAAGAAACTTTCTTAACGTTGACAGATTTTTTCTATTTTATAAACTTGATGAACAGTCTACGGTCTGGTCTAGCTACGTTATATACGCGTTTCCTACGTCTATATTATTTGTCAGCTTAAAATCCAATTCACGAAACCTAACACTTACAGAATCTTTACACAATAACGCACTGTCAGGTATTTAAGAAACTACGTATCGTGAATATCCCTTACGTAATAATAAAGAGATATACAGTATGTTAATACATAAATACACAGTATTACATATCATTTTATAAGTAGTAGCCCGTTAATTCACGGGCTACGTCGCTAAATTCACTCTTTTCTAAAATTTGGTTTTATTTACACTGTAACTACTTCTCCAAACTTATTAAATCCTACCACGTCACATCCTGTACACATTTAATTAAAACTACAAATCCTTACCGCGTTATATCCCGCACGTTCTTCCTTAAACAAACATATTCTTACTGCGTCATATTCTATACCTATACACAAATCCATAAATCCCTCCTGGGTCACATTCAACACCCACTTTCCAAAACATGGCGCCTAAAACTTTCCTAAAACTATATTAGTATCCGACAAAGGTCGAGATTTGCCCGAAGACGAAAGCGAGACCAATGGTTTAAATAAGGTCGGTAATTCAATTCCAAATCGTCTACAAGGAATATTATAATCATTAAAAAGAAATTGATGTATTAAAGGTTTATGTTGATTGTATATAAACATGTTTAACACCTGATAACAATACTTTGCAACTTGTCAAAAATCAGATTATTTCAAAATAATGTGAATTTCTAACGCTACTGATAATTGAGTGTGTTCTTACCCCTGTGCTTCACAATCTTCATTGCAATAACGTGCATTCATTACAGTACTCTTTAGAAACATTCGGCGGAATCTTGGGCCCATGTTGGTTTAAACCGACGGTTTTAACGAAATTGAAATAATGAAGCTTTGGTGGTGTACAGCCCGTACGGCACATATAATCCGGATAAAGCGGGACATAGTTAGGCTTTTGATTGCACACCCGGCCAAATTACAGGGTGTCCGGCTTGTCCGGCATTTGTTATACTTTTTAATTTTGACCAGTCACCTCGCACTCCCAAAGTGCAATTTGCGAGCAAGCTAATGCTGAGAATTGTCCCGGCAATTTTTGTCGTATGTCGTATTCATACTACGACACAAAATCCTTAAAAATTGAGGATAAAGGAAGGAAGGAGGAAACTGGCTGGAGTTTAACCAAATGTCCGGCCAAACTAGCTATCTGTCCGGCTAAAGTTTGCCGATAAAGCAAAGACAAATAAATTTGCTCGGAATATATATATATAAAAAAAAACAATATAACATACGACAATCTTCAGTCTTACAAATCGAATTCAAAAATTTAAAATAAGACAGGACAAAGTCCGTCGGGTCAGTTAAATGTATTTAGCTATTAAAAAATTAAAGGCGTTTATTTGTGCCGACAAGAACTACAGAGGACATTACGTATACTCATCTAAGCATGGCGACGTCTTTGACAATCATATCAGGACATGCTCCATAACCGTAAGAAGACTAGCGTACCACCACAAAATGCTTTCTAACACCGAAAACGCTATAAATATCGCTGCTTTGCATAATAACTCACTGGAGCATGGCGACGTCTTTGACAACAGTATCAGGACATCCTCACCACCAACCGTAAGAAGACTAGCATACCACCACAACATGCTTTCTAACACAGTAAACGTTATAAACATCGCTGCTTTGCATAATAACTCACCGCAGCATGGCAACGTCGTTGACGACGGTATCGGGGTCGTAGTGCGGGTGTATCACGGCGCGCGAGACCCGCATCTCGAGCTCCCCGCGGCCGCGCAGCAGCAGGTCGTGCTCGCCGAGCCGCGCGTACAGCCGCCGCCGCACGCAGTGCGCGGCTGTCACCACCCACCGTAACGAGACTAGCGTACCGCCGCAAAATGCTTCCTAACACCGTAAACACTTATTACTCACGAGCTTCCATTTAAATTCATCTTCTGCCTTAAGTACAAGATTATTACGTTTTCTAAAAAAAAATTTGATGCTTCATTTATCATTGCAAAGTACATTGCAAGGTATACGTAACGTGCAATGTATGTTGCAATGTATGATCGAAAACGTTAACAATCATATGATTTGAGGAAAAGTAATAAATTCGTACTTAGGGCACAATAGTTTTAACAATATATAATATATCACAATACATCTATATATAATATTTATATTACTTTTCGATTTCTAATTTGTACAATTGTTATAACTATGGTTTTGTTGTATAATT
>DWLI01003703.1:0-11541 GCA_018249915.1 Cecropterus dorantes dorantes
ACTACTTATATTACTTATAGTAAACAGTACTTATCGTTACTTGAAATGAGGTTTATAGGATTGACTTTAACATACTCGTAGAAAGGTTTCCAAACACACTTCACTTTGTCAGTTAAATATGTCCGGTCCAGAACAAATATCTACTCCCTACAGCAAATATTTACTTCTGAAATATCCCCGATATGAGCGAATCGAAAAAGTCCCTTGGTGACGAAAAAAGCGATATACGAGTACAAATAATGATGTTTAAATTCATCAAAACTTATATTTACAGTTGAAAAATCTATTAATATTCACAAAAAATATATTAAGCCGTCCTGTATTTTGTTCTTAGTGTTAACAACGGATTTATAGTTGATCTCTTATAAAACAGGATCCAAAGTGCCAATCCTTCCTTCAATCCAGGATTAAAACTCCAGCTTGCAGTTGTATACAGCTATCGGTATATCTACATATATATAATTTCATATACTTTTGGTCCAACAATTTGCCATTGGTATGATACATACATATACTTACGCCCTTGTTTATCATTTATCCCGAGAAAAAATTGGTTTACGTAAGGTCGACCACAGATGCGTTCTTTTCCCCGAAGACTAATTTGGAACGCGTCGTATAAGCTTCTGCTTCTTAAAATAAAGAGGTACTTAAAACTAAAACAAGTTCTTCAGCTATATTTACGCCATCACAACTATTCTTTTTCTAAATTTCACATAAACGTATTTTATAATGATACGTTGAAGTTAGTAAACACACAAAATTGGAGTGAAACTTACAATATTTGCTCGGCACTTCAAAATCCATAGCAATGTTTTCGAGGCAAATTGATTGAAGCCATATTTAAATCACGCGGTCCGTTAAACCAACGTTGAAATAAAATATTTCGTATTACATAAACTGACATTGATCTCTTATAAAATGTTATCCGAAGAGTCATTATCATTACAAAGGACGAAATATTTTCTCGTATTCCCTACATAAAATGTAAATGGACATCACTGCCTCGTTCTATCATAATGTTTAATGCTATAAAATATTGAGGCATTGAACAATTTCATCGTATAACAATATCATTTAAATGAAAGTGCAAGAAAACTATTGGCAAAAGGTCTCCTCTCCTCTTCTCTGTGAATTTGTATCTTTTTAAACTTTACACTTTTCAAGCACAATCAGTGCAGCTGTTTCCAAGATCTATTCGAGATCTCAAACAGACAAATACAGACTAACAGATGCGGTCTAGGGTACGCCACAGACCATCTGTGTTAATCGCAGAAGCTTGCTACAACATGCTTCCTTAAATCTATATATAATAGAAATATTAGGTATTTATGCGTGTTTAATTTTATTATGTGTGTCGCGTGTCTTGTATACCACCACTCCCTTACTTCCCGTGGATATAAATTTGACTAAACTCTCTCTAGACTCTTTACGCAATACAAGTTGATTATACACAAGATGCTGCTGTAAGTCTGGACTTACAGCAGCATCTTGTGTATAATCAACTTGTAATGCGGTCACCAACACGCACGCCAGGTACGATGACAAAAAGGACAAACACGACCCGCGTGACGGTACGGTTACCACGCCAGTGTGACACGCGGGTTCTGGTTTCGATCCCCGGCCAGACAGACATCTGAATGATGAGTTTACATTGTTCTGGGTCTGGGTGTTTGTGTATTCTTCTTTGTGTGTCCATGGTACTCACGACACAGAAGATAATCCCAGTGTGAGGCTATGACTGTAAAAAGTGTTTTTTTTTTGTCCTATGTCCAGCAACTAAGGCCTAAGACCAGCGGCGGACTTTAGAATTCTGATAGATAGATGGAATTTTAGAATAACGTTACTCGCTTTACAAATGTCTCTTTATAAAACCGCAGTGAGACAAGTGTATATCCGTTGAACGTTTTTTCGTGTAGCTGTAATTTACGAAAATGCTGATTCGACGAGACATGATGAGAGGCTGAATAACTTATTTAGTCAAAACGTCATTTTGATACATTTCTCAGGTAAGCGAACTGAAAAGTATTTTCCCTGTAATTTCAATTTTGTTAAGGCCTAGTACACACTATCCATGTCGACTGTAACAACCATAAGTATATGTGTAGAATAAGATACATCATTACAGACTATTTCATGGATTTCCATATATTTAATCTTTATTTTATCTCTAAATATATACAAGATTCTACTCATGGTTTCGACTGCATCAATACTTTTACATTTTTCAATATCATGAATCATAATTTTATTATTGTTACTTCTTTAAAAATAGTTAATTGTAAATACGCTGTAACATACAATACCGCTTCAGTTTGAAAGATCATTATTTTTTTAAGACATTATAATTTACTTTTAAAATGTATGTATAACCCAGTATAACTAAAGTGTAATATATTGTTTACTTTCCATTTATAGCTGTATAGACATGAACAAACAAACAGATATGCGTAGATAGACATAAACACTTTTCACAGTTTCAAAGTCACTAAGGGGTTTTTTATTTTAATTTTAATGTTATACACAAAGTTTGCATTCAAATAAATTGAAAAAATAAATGCAACCATTTAACTGCTATAGGTAGAAGAAACTTAATAGGTCGGTATTGACTCACAGTAATGGAATGGTCGTTTCAATTTACTTTCCAGTCTTTTAATAGTAAATTCAGTTTGCTGGCCGGAACTTGTCATCCTAGAAACTTCCAATTACGAAATAGTTTGTTCAGAACAATCGAAAGTTTCTTGTTTTATCTTGGTTGTGGTATCTATAACTTCCTGATTCTAAGTACAGATAGAGAATTCCAATTGAAAGATGTCTCAAAATAAGATTCCAATAAAACTCTTTGAGGCAGCAGTGATCATATCGAGTATGATCACTCTTTTTGAAATAAAAAATAGGTAATGAAAGTATTTAAGTAAATTGCTTAATTACATGATTGAAAATAATCGGATAATTTCGCTTTTTTTATAGAAAGCGATAGTTATTGTATGTATATAATTTTGATTTTTTATTTCCGCATTAAGAGGATCTCGTGTATTTTCCTCACTAAAAATGAATACATTAGTACTTAAAGTTACATAGAGTTACATTAGATGAATGAGGCTAATATAAACAACGTACGAACGATCACATAAATTTTCTAACGTGCTAAAGTTCTTTGGTACGAATGCAAATTTAATATTTAGATCGCGTGCTGAATACTTCCTTCTGGTGCCTTGACCATAACAATTTAAACGTAAAGTTATGCTATTTCCGAGGTTTTACTTTATCTGCTATAAAATTAGTTTTTTTCCTTTAGTAAACATGTTTCTATTCAACGGTGTATAGAAACACTAGAAATTGTTTTATTTATGCTTCAAAGCCGGTGTCTGGATTAAAAGGTGGTGAAGGGAGTTATCTATTTTGCATTTCAACTCTGTATTTGATCCTTAAGGAACGCCTCTATATGAATTCAATGTTATTTGTAATTTGTAATAGCTAACTATGGGTAGAAATCCTGGCGAAATTTGACTAAATGTACATCGTCACCCTTAGGAATTATATTGGACAGGATACTGGAGATGTCTTGGAGCTACCAACTGTCTTCTTCACTTTAAAGACCGTAACAAACACTGCCTCTAAACTACTATAAAGCAGAAATGTAAATAAATAATATTTCCTGCATTGGGCCGTATGGGATAACACTGCAATTTATATAGTCTAAATAAATATAATAAATACGTAATAATGTGATCAAGCTTATTTTTTCACAGCAAAGAAATCCACATGGATACCATCGCGTCCGGGGGCGGAAATATCGGAATTTTACCGAGTAAAACTACGCGGCAAAACTCAGGGTCCCAATGCCTGTTAACAAGAAGCATATCAATTAAATTTACGGGCGACAACATCAACCAGCGCTGTTAACGCCAGCCACCTCCCACGAAAGGGAAGGGCTCCTTCGGAACAGTAGTCTCCGTGATGAGATTAACGGGCAGAATGTACCTTCATACAACATCTCTATCCACGGTCGGGAGCAAGAGGTCGACCCCAATACAGACCTAAGTAATTTGCGCTCTATTTCATATAGGACATACCTCCAGCGCATGGAAGGCGGTCGCTTCTAGGCAATCGTACCAGTGACTCCATCTTGCCGTCGACTCCCACCCGATCTGACATACTGAACTCCTGAAAGAACCATGTCATGAGAGCACCGGAGTGAAACCGTAAAGTAATACAAGTCAGTTTAATTATAGAACGCATTGTAAGTTTTGATTTTAACTATTTTACTCTCGTTAATGTACAGGTAAAATATAGCCGTGGCTTATCCTACTCAATCTACGAGTAAAAGTGTTTTTACTTATATACATATTATAATGGTGACAGAGTCATTATTAGCCTTTCTTTCGCTTCACCGTGTTCGGGTAAAATATGTTAAAAAGGTTAAGAGTGACCGGAAATAGCGGCTCAACGTGACCCACTTCGTCATTCATGGGATCGATATCATTACCGGAACGTTGAGAGTTCTTTTATATTTATTTTAAGTTTAAATTCTAATGAATTATAACGCTACCATGCATGAATACATGCATAACTCAAAATCAATACATTTTAAGTTAAAGGTATAGTTTTAACTTATTATTATTAATTTGGAATTGAAAATTGGTGTTTCAAGTCCACTTTTCTAACTTTTACTTTTATTATTTAATTATTTAAAACATGAAAACAAAATAGCTCTCCTGTAAAATTAGTGTATTTGTTGATGTTGTTGTGTTGTGTTATTATTAATGCAAAGGAGCGATATATAGGTGATGGGTCCTACTATGCTTTTTTGGCGCTTTATGAAAAATTATTAGACTGATTTTTTACATGTCATGTTAAGGAAACCACACGAAGTGTCATATCCTCTTACATACTTGTAAACAGCGGGATAAATAAAATGCGTTCAGTATTGTTTTTACCTAATACATCTTTAAGGGGTCCGTACCATTAAAAATAAAAAATGGCAAGATAATATGATTTTAGTATGGGAGCCCTGCCCAAAATACTTTTTAAAATTCTGTTTTCAGTATTTGTTTTTGTTCCGTTTTGTATTGAAATTTGTCATCTATGAAATTTCAACTGTCTCGCTATCACAGTTCATGAGATACGGCCTCGTGACGGACATGGTGGCGGACGGACAGCGAAGTCATAGTAATAGGGTTCGGTTTTTACTTTTTGGGTACGGAACTCTAAAAACAAAATCGATTGCATTTTGTTCAAATGGTGGATAGCTATCAACCGACAGTTCAATTTGAATTTCCTCAACTAAACATTCAATCTACTACTACAGAACCGGCATAGACAACAGTTTTCTAGTTTCGCCTATTGAAAGGGAAAACTAGAAAACTAGGGAATACATCGATAACGATCGATTGACTATATATATATATATAACTATAAAATATATATTAACGTCGACTAAACTGTTTGAATGTCATGAAATCGTGCAGACACGAAACATGACAAAACTATTTGATCAATATAATAATTGTATCTATATATACACTAGGCTTTATTTCAATTCATCAAGTATTAAGTTGTTAAACAAATTTGATTGCATATATAATAAACAAAGGTATTATAAAAATATATATGTATTTATTGAATATCTACGTTTAATTTTACTACTGGTTATTTACTGAATAAATATTTGTTTAAATTTAAGGGCACCGTACCTTAAAATGTAACATATGCACATAATTTCAGGTTTCCGAATTATGGAAATTCGGCTATACATTGATCTCTAAGGCACTGAGTAAGTCGTGACTTAGTGACTGACCTAATTACGTACGTAAGTTGTACTATCAGCATAATTCTAATTAATAATTGAGCATAACATGAGAGTAAGTAACATGTAACATTTTCTTTGCAAAATTCACGCATCAGAAACTTTGAAAAATTCAAAGTGTCTCATTACATTTGTAAAAGATAGATGTAAACAAAACAGCAGCGCTACACTAATTAAAGCGGATCCCGACATGAATTCCGTAAACTGTAAAAAGAAAACTCAGATCAGTTTTATCCAGGAAGTCTTGCCCCTTGATGCAAATAAACCTTTACATCGAATGCATCAGCGAGAATTATCTGTTCGTAAATCATATTTTCCGTTAATTAGGGGTATTGAATTACCTACGTTGCTGGATACAGCTTTGTTATATTTTAATTGCATTGCTGAAACAACATGAATAAAACAGAAGTTGTTTAGATGGAATCATATAGATTTATTAACAATTTCATATCGATGTCATATTGTTAGGATCGTTAATAATCTTTAACTACATAAAAAGTCTAAAAAACGGTCACCCCTATAAGACAAATAAAGGTTTAATATTTATTTATACAAGATATAGCATTATAAAAAAAACAAAAACCTAAAAGAAAAAAAGGACGTCTAAAAATATCAACGAGACGTATGCATGTCTTGAATACAAAGCATTCTAAATCCAAAATCAACCGATAAATAACTACCGTTCAGTTACCCACGAAACACGTGACCCAGTTCAAAGTTATACATTATTCACTAAAATGCCGCATAGCCTGCACAAACTGGGGTTCATCCATCACTCCATTCTCACCCTTAAATCTACGTACACTCAACCTATTATCCTCCTTAAGGGAGAATGAGACAAATTAATTATAATTTCATGGAACTTTATTAGGGGCTGTTTTGTGGTACATTAACCTACTATACACAGGTGTTAAAGAACATACTTTGTCAATCTTTAACAGTTCACACACTTTAAAACTTGTACTGTTAATTCACTTTAAAACTATAGGAAATTTAGCTACGGGCCAAAATCAAACGTCTTTTTGTAATTTAAATAAGCACTGTTAAACTTAAATAAGCACTGTTAAATTATATTCAAAATAACTAAGTAATAGTAAATAGATTAGAGAAGAAAAGAAACAAAAATGAGACGAGTGGTTTTATAAACATCATTTGCAGGTGAGGTGTAAAAGTTTAAACGTATAAGTGGCGCTTATGTTGAATATTAATTTTGTCAACCGAGTTACTTATTATTTTTTGCAAGCTAAATTGAAATAAACCAACAAAAGCTTTCTTCAAGATTTCGGTTAATTAAAAGCTTACTTAAAGAGATCACGTTTTTACGAAATTCTGAGAGAATACAAAGTCAAGGCAACATGTATAAAAAATGACAATGGACGCATGGACCTCGTACGTTATTCGTACATACAAGTACATACACACAAGTACCTTTCGTTAAAAATTTACCCGTCCGGCGTCCGAGAAGAGTCTCTTGTTACACATTGTTATATTCACGCGACTGCCTGAATGTTTAAGAAAGGGTTGATCTTGAATTATTTCTTTATCTCCTGCCTTCAATGTTTCAACAGTTAAGTGCACAAAGACATGGTGGATCTGTAAATTGTTACTGATCCGTATATTCAAATAATGTCAAGAGTATTTGAGAGATAAGCAGTTAATAGCTAAGTTTTATGCACGTTTCCGTGATCCGCAGGGCACGGTAGGACAACGATTCCAGTTGTTATTCTTGGTCAGTTAAATCTCGTGTAAGGCGGCTTTTATTACGTTTACTTATTAATATTAAAGTAGCAAACGAGCATGCACTCCACCTGACGATAAGTGACCACTGCCACCGACATTTGTAATCCATCCCTGATAAATAAGAGTCTCATCTAAGGTTTGCCGGAGA
This sequence comes from Cecropterus dorantes dorantes, assembly GCA_018249915.1. Classification (NCBI taxonomy): domain Eukaryota; kingdom Metazoa; phylum Arthropoda; class Insecta; order Lepidoptera; family Hesperiidae; genus Cecropterus; species Cecropterus dorantes. The sequence continues at coordinate 7,695 of DWLI01003703.1, forward strand.
TATATTGCTACAGATGCGTATGTCTGACCAATAATAATGGGAGGTCTAATAGGAAATTTGACAAAAATCTGACGCATATTGACTATTCATTCGATATATATTCCTCCCCACTGCTTTACCCCTCCTCAAGTTATAATGGAAAAATTGACACAATCTATATTATTCAGATTATTATATATATACACAAATTCCTGTTTATAATCGTAATATCTATAAATCAAAATAATCAGATTTATTATTATGTGAAATTCAAAACAGTTTCGCAATTAATATTCGGCAAGGTGGAATCAATTTATATTTTAAATGACATTTCATATTCTATTCTAGTTGCAAATCAGTAAATTGTTATAATTGTAACATAATGTTGCAATTAATAATTTTCTACGGAACGATGTAATAATTGACTATTGATAGAAAATTATTGCATTAATTCTATTAACATGAGTCATTGCCAATATGCACATTTAATTTCACAAATTACACAATAACGTTCGTTACGAACAAAAAAAGACTTAATAGTAACAAACCTTTAATACAATGATCGAATTATAAAGTAAGAGATAACACAGTGGTATGATTTTCGGCCTCATAAGAGAGCCTCAAAACTTCAGCTTGGCGCTATTAACGTCAGCATTGATCAAAATTCTAGAAATTTCACTACAATTTATTATTTCGATATTTCATGGCCTAATAAAATTGGGCACATAGGTTGTTTACGCTCAATGTTGACGTTTGCTGCGTCCTCAAAAGTACATTGCGTCCTCAAAACTTATACAATTTAAAAGTTATAGCACGGTTTCAGATAGTAACTAACATAAGCGGCAGTGGTCTGCGTGTGCGTAAAGGGAGCGCGGTTTCTTAGGTTTTAATTTTTTGTGCGACCGCCTAGTAACTTTTTCTTAAAGAAAAGTAGCCTAAGTTACGCCTTATTTCATCAGCTGTTCAACAATGAAAGTCCCGTCAAAATCAGTCCAGCCGTTTCAGAGATGACCCAAAACAAGCAGACAGATAGACAGACGGACAAAAAAATTAGTAATTGATGATTTGTTATCAGTATTGTATATACTTCAATTTTATTTATATGTGTAGATGTATAGATTAAACTGCTACACATGCTTGATAATTTTCTTAAACTCAAAATTAGCTTAATTTTGGGAAAACCCCAAGCCGCACATGCCGCACTTAAAAAGGGCTTATGGCATAGGGCAACTATGGTTATATTATTAAAATATTCAATGTCACTGGTGCTAATAAGACAAATCTAACAAGACCTCATGTATTTAAATGCGTCAAATCGTTTGAGCATACCAAAGAATTTGCCATCGATAAAAACATTTTCCTGAAAACGACATTCCTGGTGCAGTGGGTTTAAAAGTAATTAATATCAGATGTAAATCAGGTTTATACATGAGATTTCAAGAAAACATTAGTACATACATTTTGACGACCTGCGTGGCAGAGCGGTCACCATACCGATCTGACGCGCAGTGAGTTTCAGGTTCGATTCACAGACAACTGAATTATGAATTTAGATTTTTGTTCTGGGTCTGAGTGTTGTGTATTCGTCTTTGCGTGTCCATGGCAACTGCGACACATGAGAAAATCCTAATGCGGGGCTATGAGTGTAGAAAGCGTGCGTGTGTGTATTTATGTCCCAGCCATCTTTTTAGCTAGACTTCAACAATTATTAAACGTTATTGATTCATTCATTGAAATCAGAAACATAGTTAACGGGCCGTTAAATAAGAAGGGTGGGTGACTTGATACGCCAATTATGCTTCACATAAACCATTCAGATAAAATAAAAATGTCTAAGTCCAAAAAGGTTTGTCTTACCAATTACCTAATCTAATTTTCAGTTATTTAAATTAAATTCACCAAATCCTATTTCGTTTTTCTATCAATGCTTGTTTCCAAGAGCCGTTTAAGTGTTCCCTTTATTTATAGCTTAAATAAATTACTTCCCAGACGACCCTTTAGTCGTAAATGATGTAAACTCTAAATGTTTTTACTCCGTTTACATTTAAAGATCAAAGGATTGCATTTGGAAGCTTTATTGAATTAGCGATAAAGTAACTAAATGTAACATCTTTTTTTTTCCTTTTTACGGAATACGTATTGATTCATGTACCTACAATCGTTTACTAAGTATTGAAATGTATTGTCTTTTAAACTAGCATGATTTTCCTAAAACACCACTTTTTTCAGGAACAAATTATGTAAAATACTCTCTTGTGAGTATTTATGAACAAGACTAAAAGCTATACTAACTCACGTCTCCATTACTAAGTAACTTCCGTAAACAATCGAACTTACGCTTCTGCATCAGCCTCCAGTCCTCCACAAAATTTTTGGCGGAATTCTTACGGAACTTTATTTACGTTGATATTGACGTACAGCGCGCGTACGACGCTTGGCAACGCGACCGCACGCTTAATTTTGATTACTAGTAATTATTTGTATAAAAACTGTACTATGTGGAGTTCAGCCACACCTCCGCTTGCCTTAACCTCCGCATCTGCGGATGCTAACCTTTTATCTTTCGCTTTCGCCTCTGGCTCCGCTAAGAAGGCCTCAATTACAACAGGTGTTTGTTTAAATTGTCATTATTGGATAAAAGTCGTTTTACATACGTATATACGTATCAGGGATTTTAAGAATATATGACTGGTTAACCAATAACCCGTGCTTCCGCCACCAATTCGCATTATAAGAGCGTTGTAAGGTATTCTTCAAGTTCCACCAATTCGGAGACAAAGAATCGTATTTAGCAGTGTGCCGTATGATCCGATTAAGACACCAAATTATTACGTACAATTTTAAACGGAGAGCAATATTACCACTTTTTAATTTAAAGAGAAAGATTGACAAGTTCCATATTACAATTCTCAGATTACTTTGTATATAGGTTATTAGCTATAAAAACGTTTATTTTTCCTCTAATTCTATAACATGCCCTGATACTGACTTATAAGTAATATGTCAAACGATCCCTGTCACATGAGATCCAATTAAGGAGGTAATTTAGTGCGTGGTGAATGCGGTAGGCAGGCAACTAATCGAGTTCTTTAATTGGATCACTACCAGCAGGAAATTAAACTTCATCTTCAGTTACGTACGGCAGACTACGCTTATTTAGAAACACGATACCTACTGATACATGTAGAATGTGCGAATGTATTTTTTGTATACTTACTTATCGTATAGTTTAATATTATGCTTACATTTTTTATTCGGTTGAAGTAGCAAACGTATTCTGCTAGTTTTTTTCTGGATGTTTGTGTATTCATGTTTGCATATATCTATGGCATTGTAATCCTAGTGTGGGACTTTGAGTGTACAAAGCATAGTTTTTGTTGCATGTTTGATTTATATTTCTATTCTAGGTCTGGATGTTTGTATCTCTCTCTTGAATCGGTCCCTCAGTGCTGAGGATCGTGACTTCTATGCTGGTTTCTTTCCATTTGTTGCTTTCAGTGGCCTGGTGTATTGCCGCGCTAGCTGGTATCTGGATGTTTGCGTTTGTGTGAACGTATATATATGTCGGAGGAAGAGAGGAATACAACTTAGAAGTTACTGAAGATAGCTAGGCTTATATTAACATTCATATTTACAGAATACGCCGATTGATTACAAATTTGACGAAGTAACCATTATATTGACTTTACTAGTTGTTTGATTCTCATGTTATTAGATGTAAATCAGAGCAGACACTTTTAAGGAGTCTCTAGTGGAGTCGACGTATGTGGTTGCACTGTGGGAAAACATGTATAAATACTGATGTGATCAAGGAGGATCATAATATCGTTGTATTTGGAAGTGTGCGGTCACTGCCTTGAACCCACTC
>DWLI01003704.1:0-11540 GCA_018249915.1 Cecropterus dorantes dorantes
AATATAATTTGAGTTGTCAAAATATTCTTAAAACGTATTTTTATTTATTGCATATTTTCCACGACTTTATAAAATTAATATTCTGGGTGTAAAATTTTGTTTTGTGTGTCCAAACTCTCATTCTGAGAGAAGACCCATGCCCAGCACTGGGACAGTAATGGGTTGACGATGAAGATTATGTGTATTCATCTTTGTGAACCTACACGTTCATAATGTGATCATAATTGAATTTTACTGTTTATCAAATTGCCATGCCGTTTTGACATGCAGAAGTTTCTAGGTACGATAATTACCCATACGGCCCCATACGGCCCCATACGGCCCCATACGGCCCCATACGGCCCCATACGGCCCCATACGGCCCATAATAAATTTGCTTCTGGCGAAGCAAATTTATTATGGGCCGATTATTCTGGGTTTAGGTTTTAGCGAATCCGTCTTTGTGTAGATATGTTTATTTATGTTAAAGACAACGAATCGTAGTGTCCGACTGTAAAAAAGCGCCAACGTTAAAATCTAAGTTGCAGTTACCTCATAAGACACACCACTGTCAGTACCCGCGTCCCAAGGGTACAGCCTCAGTTCTCTTTCAGTCAACCACGTGTTGTCCGGGCAAAGCTCGAACCTCGTGACTCCCAGGAACCAATCCGGCGACGGGTCCAGCGCGACTGCCACAGTGAAAAGGTGGTTCGTTTTGTCCACTCGGAAGAAGGCGTACGTGGGTTTGCCCATTTTAGGAAAGCTGTGGCCTTTCCCTTTGATCAGAGTGCGGACTCCGCTGCCAATCTATAATTATGAGAGATTTGAGAATACTGTGTGACTATTTATTTTTGTTTGGTATGGAAGTAGTAAATGAGCATGCACCTAACGGTGAAAATCCCATTTTTTTATAGTGGGTAATCCTCATGGATACCCAACTGCTCGGGAAAGCAGCTGTGTTATGCCGGACTCTTACTTGCTACCACCTTCTTTTTTATTAGCAAGTTAATAATACACTGTTCTCTGTTTATCATAAATGTAGAGCACCTTATTTTATCGTCGACCATCCCTGTCAGTCTTCCCCCTTAACAAAGATATAACTACGCCGACGGACGGTAGGTTATTATAAAATTGTCTTTTTTGAGAATAAAATATATTTAAACTCAAAAAAGTTCTTAAAAATCTATTTTGAATATTGTATGTTATAAGTTGAAACTCAATTTTTCATAATGTTTTGTACACATTTGAAAATTATCATTGCTTTAGATTTAAAGGTGAAAGAAATCATCGCAAGCTAATATGATTAGGTATGTACGTATCCTGTCTGAAATATGATCCCAGAAGTATGTGTACGAGTCTCGTATGTACTATAGCCAACATGGTGTACTTTAGTCGAAACTTTACACTAAGAGGGGATTTTTGTCAAGCGATGTGACAGTGTGTGACTAAACTCATTGATCCATATACTTACATTCTCACGAATCTCAGCTTCAAGCTTGCTCGAGTTGGCGTATTCAGCGAAATCCTTAAAGCCACTCGTGGCCATACTATCAGGCATCCACAGCACGTAATTAGTGTCGTGGGACGCTCCGACCATATCGCTGAAGCGAGGCAACCAGTCGTTTTCAGGGTACAAACGTGGATGAGTGTTGCGAGACCATATTCCGGTAAATGTAAGCTATAAAAGAAAATACATACTACTCGATTAGACGAACGGAAGGCTCCCGTCCTGGTACCGTTTGCATCTAATCTGTTTTGATTTTAGATATTAAAATATATAAGCAAATATTAATTTATTGAACTCATTATTTTTTGTTACAATTGTAATCAAAATAAGTAATAAAGCGTTGTTTAAGTATAAATATATACATATCAATTGTTAAGACAGAAGTTTATTAAAATTCACATTTCATTGAAATCAACATCCCACAAAAAATCATTATTGCTATTTTTTTGTCAATAGTACTCGCGAGTTACGTGACGTTTGACATTCGTCTAGTTAGCTTGGTCGACTTGTAACAACATTTTACAAAATAATATAATTTTTAGAGGTAGTAGAACTCTTTGTGGTTCAATTCCGGAAGCACCAACGTCACACTTATTTCTGCCTAATACAACAGTATTATGTGCCGCTGTGTTCTGGTCTGAAGGATGTGGTTGGTTTGTAAATGGTTCACATATGAGGAAAATTTTGCGGTTCTCATTTTCTAGTCATTTTAACGTTAATAAATCTTAGATAAGATTAGAATTTCATCCGTGTATTATTTTTAGACATAAATAGTAGTTACAGATATCAAGTGAGGGAAAGAAAAACATTTGATACCTACCTCATACTTAGCTTCATCACAAATCTGGCAATCAAGGTTTAGAATCGGAGTGACATCGTCAGGTTGGCTCATGTCTTCACAAAGCCGTTGCGTCAAGGGCGACCCGTCCTGGAACCATACCTCCTCATTTTCCGCGACCATTGCGCGTAAAATGACACACCCATTCCCAGATTCAGGAGCCTGCCAGTACACCTAACGAAATAACGAGATTGCTTCATTATGGCAAGAAGTGTACATAGTCTAAAACTTATTGGTTAATATACACCATATATGAATATTTTATCGGTTCTTTCTCCCTATTGTTTATTACTCCATTGCCTATTGCTCTAAATAGTCTCTTACTCTTCTTTTGTCCATTACTTGTTGCCTATTTACTTTCCTTTTGAAATATGACATTAGGTAGATAATTTAGGTTACATTAGATAGTAAGAGAGCAGAGTTAACTTCGAAATCAGTTAACTCTTAAATTAAGTCGAAAAATTATTTGCCTTGACGAAAGCTGTTTATTTTTTTTTGCTTTGACAGTAAAAAAAATTCTGCGAAAAAACCTACGTGATCGAAAATTTTCAATAACTTTCCCAAAGTTGGGTAAATGTTGGTAACATTTAACTATAAACTCGCGCTCGTTTTTACCCTTCGAGGCGGACTTTTATCGTCCATGAGAAAGACTGCTAAGGTTATGCAATAGAAAACCTAACAAAAATTAACATAAATATAAAACTATTTAAAATTCTCAATTACCGCCACAGACGTTTTTGACGATGCTATAGCGTGTTCAACAGAGTTTAGACAACGGTCGCTAAATTTCGCTATGAGAGAGTCTTGCGGCCTGAGGTCTCCTGGGTACAAAGAAATTAGTCTCCTCGGATTCCTGGGGTCTACCTTAGTATCTCCTTCCGCTGATATCACAAAACTCGTGAAAAGGGACACTTGGTCTGTTGATATTATTTGTACTGCAAAAAAAATTAATATTATTTATGGTATATGACGTATTCAATTATTTGTATGTAACATTGCGAAAGTAAACTTTGTTTACTTATAAGGTATTAAAATCTTTAAAAAAATGTTAATAGGAGAGAAGTTTTGTCGCAAGACAATCAACGCACTTTCTAAGGTGAAAGCTACAGAATTACAAATATTAATTACCAAATACCGGCTAAAGTAGAGGTTTTATTTGAGCTCGGCCACAGACGCCTTTGATTAGTATTCTTTCTTTATCACACCCTTTAAACCCTCACCCATCTGCGGTTTATACTCCTGTTAGTAGAAATGTAGCGATGGTGCTTCCGGAGTCGAACCACCAAAGGTTTACCACATTTCAAGTTGCAGTGTTCAAAATAATTTCAAGCACGCTACATAAGACGGTAAGCCTTACCTGTATAAAGCTGTCCGGGTATATAAGAGTCTTCAGCCCCAACGACCTCTAATTTAAACCGACCGTCAGGGGCCGATGGTTGTGTCAAGGACCCATAAGGTTTTCTATCGCAACGGAAACTTGAAACATGGTATTTCAAAGGCGCTAACGTAAAAAATACCCATATTAAAAATCCAAAATTAAGGCGATTGGTCATATTTCAGGTCAGATGCTGAAACGGAAAAAAAATATTTATAATAATCATTAAGGCTATTTTTTTGTTTGTAATCGTCGTCAATCTACTGCTCTCCCTATCCTTCTGTTGGGTGTGGGTCTGCTCTTGGAGAAAGAGAAGGGTTTAAACCATAGTTCACCGTGATTGTAAATTAGGAGACTTCATACACGTTTGAGAACTTTTAAAGAACTCTCAGATACTTATGTAGGTTTCCTCACGATATTTTTCTTCTCTTGCACCTTACTAGTATGTACGTAATAATTATTTTCTGATAAGCTCATTTGAATATCAGAGGAACGTGGGATTCGAAGTTTGGCTCTCCTCGATTGAGTGGCCGAATTTTAACCACTAGGCTATCGCGATTCTATAGTTCAAATAAAAATAAATTGAAAGTTAAATCCTGTCATATCCCAGTTGGAACAGACGGTCGGTGAGCTTACTCAAAGATTATAGATAAAAACCCATAACGGACAATAGGACGTAAAAAGGGTTATAGTGAAGTAAAATCCATGCCTATTAACGATAAGTACGTAAATAAAATTGGCAGTTATTTTTAAAACCAGTCGATTTAAGAATTAATTAATACATGGTCGTTAAGAAAAGTATGGTTCTTTATTTTACACAATATTTATATGTATAACGCGAAAATACCTAATTGATTAAATTAATAGTTCTTACAAAAGAGCAAGACAAAAACAAATGAAGGATCTTAAAAATATCTGAATTTAAAGTTATATATCTCTATTATATACGTACATAATAAAAGAAGAGACCACGCGTCCTGGCTTCAGGAGTCTAAATGATAATAATAAAGTCCTGAAATACAAATGGTCACGAGAATTTACAAGATATCGTATAACAATATGAGGATTACATTTCTGTAGTAATTGTCAAGTTTAGACTTGACCTAATATCTTAACAAAACGCAGTGGGAATATCCCGTAACCAATTTGTGTTAGTTGAGAATTAAATTGTAACATAAATTATAGGATTCATGGATGTATGTAAACGGAGTGTAAGAGACCTTTGTCATAATGTACAGTGAGCTGTAAGTGACCTCTATGAAATGGACATTGTCCACTGTGTATCATAAAATTCCAAACATGGAAATTTAAATAGTAATTACCGGTTTCATTGTCGTAAAGTAGTATTAGATGACCAGCGTTAAAGTTTAGTCCTAAATCCTAAATATTATATAAAATAACTAATTTTTCATCCTCAAAAAGATGAGATTGTTGATAAAATAATAAGTTGTAAATTTTGTATCAGGTATTAAATAATATATTTATATGTCTCAGTCCTTAATAAAATACGCAATGTAATAATATTTTATCCTAGTTCTAGCAAACATTATACTAAAAAAATTAAATTCATTGTATTAGGCTCAATTCAAAAAAAATTGTAGAATAAATGAGTGACATGGACAAATTGAATTTATAAATTATTTGGCAACATTGCATTCTTGAACGTCAATCAGTGTTAATACTGTCAAATTATTTTATTTAGGGAAAAACGCTTGGTATTCTGTTTATGGGACGCGAACAATAAAATATTCTGTGGCCGCGTTCGTGTCAAGGAAGTGAGTGTCAAATGGTGAATAGATGTCTGCTAAGCCAATAAAAATGCCGTCGGCAACTAAAGATTCTACTATACTGAAGATTGCGGTGATGTTAAATGCGCCGGATAAGGTAGCACAATTGATCGAATTCGACCAGAGCCAGCCCTTATCTAGCTACATTCAATTACTGTGTAAGCAGTGGGGTCTGCCCGACCCAGAAAACTACGCCTTACAGTTCTCCGAAAGCAATAATCAGAATTATATTACGGAAAAGAATCGTAATGAGATTAAAAACGGATCGGTGTTACGTCTCGAGCAGTCGCCAGCGAAAACGGTACAGGACATCCTCGCGAAAATCAACAACGGCTCGGAACAAGAACAAACGGAAGCACTGTGCAAATTATCCACATTGAGCAGCGATTTGACATTTGCGCTAGAATTTATAAATAAAAAAGGTTTGTCTCTCATAATAAACAACATCGAGTCAGGTAGATTCAAAGGCAGCTCTCTCAAGTATGCTTTGGTGACGTTCGTAGAACTAATGGACCATGGGATTATATCCTGGGACATCCTGGAGAACCAGTTTATCAACAGAGTGGCCAGTTTTGTCAGCAATCAGTCCAATACTCAGGATCCAAAAGTAATTCAGTCATGTTTATCAATTCTCGAAAATATCGTATTGAACAGTTCTGGGAAAAATTCTCATGTGGAAAAAGAAATAACAATACCCAGTCTGATATCACATTTGCAAAAACAATACCAGGACAGTATAATTCAGCAGAATACCATAGCATTAATAAATGCTATATTTCTTAAGGCAGATATGACTAAAAGAAGAACAATTGCTGCTACATTATCCTCAAAACAAGTGCGTAATGTGATTTATGAGAATTTAATCGGTCCACGAGAAGGCCCAGGCTCTGAACTTGATCATCAATTATATGTGTTGCAAACTCTCACTCTTGGGCTGCTTGAGCCAAGAATGAGGCAACGGGCCGATTCCCAAGAACAGGAATCTCAGGAAAAAATCAAAGAATTAAGAAAAATTGCATTTGAAAATGATAACAATTGCAATGTTGAAGTTACAACTAGGAGACAAATGGGAAGCTTTTCAAAAGACTTCAAAAAACTTGGATTTATGTTTGAAATTGACCCCATAAAGGATTTTAATGAGGTGCCACCTGGTATGTTGGCCTTAGACTGTATGTTGTACTTTGCAAGGAATTACCCAGAAGACTATGCAAAGATTGTGCTAGAAAACAGTTGCAGGGCAGATGAACATGAGTGTCCCTTTGGCAAGACTAGTGTGGAGTTGGTGAAGCAGTTGTGTGATATTCTGCACATTGGTGAACCTCCAAGTGAACAAGGCGTCAAGTATCATCCTCTATTCTTTACTCATGATCACCCCTTTGAAGAACTGTTTTGCATCTGCATCGTGCTGTTAAACAAAACATGGAAAGAGATGAGAGCTACCACAGAAGACTTTGTAAAAGTCTCCAGTGTTGTGAGAGAGCAGATAAGCAGGGCGTTATCAGCATTTCCGAAAGGCTTTGATAAATTCCGCCAGAAGATAAATCAACTGACATACACTGAAATAACACAGATTTGGCAGCAGGAGCGCACAAATAGAGAAGTGTGGGAGTCAAGAGCAACACCCATTATAGAGTTGAAAGAGAAAATCGCCCCAGAAATAATAGACCTAATTCAGCAACAAAGATTAGGCGTTTTGGTTGGTGGTACACGCTTTAAGAAATACATATCTAGAGGTCAGAGGATGAAGGATAAGTTCTGGTTCGTGCGGCTATCTCCCAACCACAAGATATTGCATTATGGTGAATGCGATGAGAAGAGTACACCTAGCTTAGAGGAGCTCACAACAAAACTTGCAGTCGCTGATATAAAATGTGTACTAGTTGGTAAGGAGTGTCCACATATGAAGGACTTGAAAGGCAGGAAGATTAATCCACATCTTGCATTCTCTCTCATTCTCAAGTCTGTTGAAGTGCCATCACTAGACTTTGTCGCACCAGATGAGCAAATATTTGACTATTGGACTGATGGTATCAATGCATTACTAAAGGAAAAGATGTGTAGTAAATCATTTGAAAATGACTTGGAAACTTTGCTGTCCATGGATATTAAAGTGAGATTATTGGATGCAGAGGGAATTGACATTCCAAAGGATCCTCCACAAATACCACCGGAGCCAGAAGACTATGACTTTTATTACGATAATAACTAATGAAAACCTCATTAGAATAATGTTTAATCATGTTTAATTTAAACATGTATATAAAATCAACTTTTAAGTATTATCTATATTTACCTAGTTTATAGGACATATTTAAACATTTATGCACATTATTGCTATCCGGAGCTTTATATGCTTTAAAATTGTAATATTCATGAGTGTTATAGATCCTGTTGTACTAGGGAAGAATAAAAAAGAAGCATTAACTTTACTCTCAAACCTGAAAGTAGGTTGTTTCGTGTATTCTTGGACAGTTATTTTGTTTAGGTATTATTTTCGATTTTATTTTAAATAAGTAATTTTTCCTTGGATAGCAGTTTTGCTGTTTTAATTTATAAGTACATTTGGACCATGTTTCATTCCTTTTATGTGTAAATTTATATCTATATGTATGCTTGACTTTTTGAAAATGTATTGTGTAATGTTTATTCTTGTATTGGGCATTTACTATTTATCTAAAAATCAACATGTGACATAGACATAAAAAAGAAGATAATATTTTAGCTAATTTTTTTAATAATAAATTATCATTACAATGTCAATTGAAAGTATAAATACGAATGTCAAAAGGATTTTTTTAAAAAGCAATTGTATGGAAGATTTTTAACTATCTTAATTTAATTTTACATAAAGCACAAAGTATTTGAAATGATTATTTTTTAATAATATTCCGGTTTTATTTAATTACACTTATTTAAATACTATACCGTAATATATTACTACACTTGCTACAATTTTTTATATACTTACATAACAATTTAATCAATTTCCATTTTATTACATGGACTGAATTTAATAATTACTTGAAATTACGATATAAAGCATTGTGGCCATATTCCAATATTATATTTTACATACCAAAGATAAACTGTAAAGAACAAAGTATATTTAACAATATCATTATTAATAAATAAATTTTATTAAGAATCAATGATTTTTTATTTGTACTAGAGAAAAGTGAATTTGTACAAGGACAGTCTACTTTAGTTTAAGACTCTGGTAACAAACATAATACAGAATATAAAGGACCTATACATACTTCATCTAATTGATGTTATTATAAATGCATCTAAAATGTGATTAAGAGAATCCTTCCCTGTCTTTGCATAAGTTTATTTGCCTCTTAAAGACCTTACTCATAAGTATTCCTATCAATTTACTTGTAGCACGTTCACATTAATTAATATTTCTTCCTATAATGGTGCGCCTAAACTATTGAAATTTTTGATACTAAATACCTTAATATTATCTTGTAATACCTATTATTTGCAACATTACCAATTACTACAAGTGAACCAATTTCTATTAGATCTATCAAAAAGCCGTAACAATAACTATTTTCACACTATTTCGATTTATTTCGTATAATTATGTATAATATAATGTAGCTATGTATGTAATGTATAGTTCTACACTTGAGAAGTCACCATGAATCAGTTTTTCAAAATACCTTTACCCTGCGCTGTGGGTCCATAATTGTAACAAATACCCAGACTAGATACAATTAACAAATCTTACTTTGGGAAAGAAAGCCGAAATAGTACTACCGATCCTTTTACAGGAAAAAAAATCATATTGCTTTTTATTCTTCCTTAATAAATTATTTCCTACTCTAACATTTATAAGTAATTATGTTTTATGTATATATAAAATTATTGACAAAATGGAATAAGTTATTTTTTTGGAATATTCGATATTGTGTCATACCTCTACGTCATGCTATAAACAGCTATTGGGAACACGGGCCACATATATGAGATAATGGCGGGCCAAATTCGGAAGTACTCCTTCAAATTTTGCGTGGCAAACAAAATGTTTGCCAACAACAGACTTCAAAAAAAAAATGTAGAGAAAAAACAAAACGGTGTTCCAGAAATTTTAATAGCAAAAAAAACTGTTCTAGGAAGATTGAGCTGCAAGGTGTTAGGAAGATCTTCTACCGCAAAGAGGCTCGCGGGCCGCGGGTTGCCGACCGCTGCTATACAACAATAGTAGGGGTGTGCGAATTATTCAAAAGTTTCGAATAATTCTAGAAATTTCGAATAATTTTCTTATAAGTCGGGAATTATATTATTCTTCGCAAATTTCCGAGTGATTTCTCTGTTAAAATAAATTAGTGGAATTTCACAAAATCAACCATGGAATACACTCACGCGCGTAGTTATTCTATACATTAATTTAACCAGTGAACGAGCATTGCACTGGTTGACCAATAAAATTTCAATTGAAATCAATAGAAAATCCAGTGATATTTCAAAAATTCTGTAATTGTTTTCGAAAGGTTTCGAATTACTGGAACTTTATCGAATTATTAGGTTCGAATTTAATCGAATATCAATATTCGATTCGAACCATATTCGCACACCCCTAAACAATAGTGCTTTTTTATATTTTTCCACAACAATATCTAGCCTTCTTTGCAGTTAGGAGCACCACACACACCGGTAAGCCTCAAACAAACACAAGTCACTTCGACACTTAAACTACTGCATTTTGGAGACTTCGAATTTAGTGTTGATGATCTCTTCGTCGGAGTCCAGAAGGGGTAACGTGCTGGCTGGGATGTTGTCCTCCACCCAGCGGAGGTCGTTTTCCAAGGAATTGTTTCGGGTTTCAGGCTGGTCCCTGGAGTCCCCGGAGTCTCCAGCAGTGCCCCTCATCTTAACTCCGTAAGCGTCGTTCACGAACTGCTCTTCCTCTTCTGGAATTTAAATATATAAACATAATCAAAACATTAATAAGAAAGTAATACATTTTTAAATCAATATTTACATAGATTTTATAAAAAGAATATAAAAAATGAAATAAATTTAATTATAATAAAATGCAGCTAGTATTATAACTGCATCTAAATTATCTGGACATGACTCGTTTAATTTTCATCTCTTTTTGTATAAAAACATTTGTACCCAATAAATAAGAAAGTACCCCACAATCATTTCTACTACCAAGGAAAGCTATGCGGCTTTCATATATGTTCAATAATGCATTTAGAATATACTTTAATTTTTATATACATTATACATAAATATCATAAAATACAGACATACATTTTTTATTAAAAAAATATATTTTAAATAAAACCTATTTTAAAATTTACACCTGCCACATTTACGGTTGACTATCAAAAAATGCTATCAATCATTAAAATATTGCATTGTAACTGTACAATAATTGTAGGCGACGCACTATGCACTGATTTATTTTATTTTTATTTGTTAATATACGACCAATATGTATGTGAGAGATGAACGTATGTACGTGCCTATTTAAATGTTTAATTTTCTCCAATAAACAAGAGTGCGCCCGATGAAAAAAGACGCCCTGAAAGTGTCGCGATACGTAAAATACGTACCATTTTACGTATCGCGACACTTTCAGGTAGGTTAGCCGTCCACGTACGTCGGCAGTTAGCGGAACGGCTCTCGTCCGCGCTGTTTGCTACTAAATGCGCGACATTTTTTGTTTTATTTCCATTATAAGGTAGCAGATGGCCCACCGTCGTCGTCCTCGGCGTTGTCGAGCAGCGGCGTGAAGGCGTAGCGCTGGTTGTTGTTGGTGGGCCGCCACAGCACCATGATGGCGGCCAGCACGCCCGCGAACAGCATGTGCCAGTACGCCTCGTCCAGCCACACGCCCTTCCAGTCCTGAGGTAACGTTACATGCATTTAAACTGTCAAACTGTTGACCTTGCTAAAATAAAAATAAAAACGAAACACTCGATTGCTTATAATAATTATTTGTTCATAATGATACATATAACGGCGTGCGCTTTATTTGAATGGATAATTGTTTACAAATGAATTAGAATACTGGTAGTTGAGATTAATGTCGAT
>DWLI01003705.1:0-11540 GCA_018249915.1 Cecropterus dorantes dorantes
AAAGTAAATATAGCCTATTTTTTAAGATGGATCAAGCTGCACACGGTGTGAAAATTTGATTGAAATCGGTTTAGTAGTTTAGTAGTTTAACGCGGACAAACAACGTGACACGTAATTTATATATATTAAGATTACACTTATATGAGTTTTTGTCTTAATAGTCAACTATTGTAATATATATATATTTATAGATTGGTCTATTTACTAGCTTTCATGTGATACCCATATTGTCGTTATAGTAAAAAAAAACCTCCCAAATCGTCCCTCCCCTCCCCGATTTCCTCCATTTCCGGGTACCGTTTTTTTTAATTTATATAACCCATGTCACTTTCTACACTGAGACGATTCTAATGGTATGTCATACGTCACAATCAGTCAAGCCGTTTGGGCTGTAGCGCGTACCCAAGAAATGTATATACATACAAACAAACATACATACATACGCTCGAAAAACATTACCCTTCTTCTGTCGCAGTCGGGGCTGCAGCAGCAACGTGTTTATTGTAGGAGTTTCATCTTATGTGGTCATTATGCATAAGTGGATTGCATGTTTGTTTATTATTCGTATTTCTAAACTACATAAAACTGCATAAATATTATTTCAGCTTATGTATACACCCAATCGTTTTTATATCATTTAATGGGTTACTTTAGCAAGTTTAGAAGGACATTACCTTAAACAAATAGTTTACTGAGATGTAATTAATAAATCAGAAACTTGGTTTCTAAATGTGGTTCACATTCAGACACCTATTTACATTAAAAAATATCCGATCTACATTTCGCGTCTATAGTTTAATTTATTAGTAATTATACAAAACATGTACATGGGTACCACACGAGTGTAACCATTGAACAGGAAACTAATTACATTCCATATCTTGTGATTATAGTGCATAAATAAATAAAATTCTTTAATTTCAAGGTGTGATGTAACTATACAGAATACATTATATTACATGATATGACTAATGGTAATAACTCGAATGCGAATCGATAAAAAACATTTTGCAAGTAGGTAACTGTAACAGTTATAATAATGATTTTTGTGTACCGAGTAATTTTATTTCATTATTAAGTAAGTAGGTTATATTGAATATCGCCTTTGTAGTATACTATAAAATGCAATCGTCAACTATGTTTTCTTGGACGTTATAAAGTGTCTATACTTGAAGATGAATAGTAAAGTCTTCCAGCAAAGTTCATTTATGACGGTCATTAGTACGTGACCCTAAGAGCGATGACTTCAGAAATACTTCCTTATGTAAAGGAGATATATGTATGTCCATTAGTGGAATTTAATGTTTTCTCTTATTTTTATTATTATTATTATATGCACAATAATTTTATTGTTCATATCAATTGGATAATTCTAAATTTAAACTTTTCGAATTCAACAATTAAAGCGTTATTAACTATATTTTAATATTAAAAATTATCACAACGTAGGATATAATTTGCATTAAACGTTTTACATATTTGTATCAACCAAACGAGTTGATCATTACTATATCGAAAAAAGTACGTTCAAAAGTTGTATATGAATGAAAAAACGGGTGGCACTCCGGGAGAGCCGGCATAAGTTAAAACTTGAATACTGACGTTGTGCATTTATATATTTTGGAATGGTGGAGAATAATTTTGCACGAATTGTTTAAATAATGGATATACAAGTACTATAATTTATATTCTATAATACAAATATTCATCTATTGCGCTATCGTACGCAAACATGTCAATTTTTAATTCGCGCAAACGCTCTTCCTCCGTCTCACGAATGATCAGGACACAAGATTCTGACGCGAGTTTAACATTTTTTACCCATCACAAAAAGTACACAACGCTGCTAAAGAAGTTTTCATTTCAATAATATAATATAAGTTACTTATAAGCGTTTACAACATAAGTGAAAACGCCGTATAAAATTAGTATTGGTATGGTACGCTTGAAATTGTAGAGTGGGTAGACAACTGTCATCGGTAGTATTATTGCCTTACTTTCACCTTATGGCGTCATGGGTGACCCAGCCGACCTTCACGATGACCACTACGGTTGAAAATCAAGTTTAAGTATCGAATTAAGATGACAGATATTCTTTATGTAGGTTATCAAGTTTCCTACGGAGACTTTCAAGCAAATTCAAGTTTACTTGTTTTATATAATAGATAACTGTATAAAATCTGGATTGTTAGTAATATTCCTCTATATGTATTATTGAATGCACCTGTGTTAACTTTTAGCAGGAATCATGCCCTGTTTGGTGTACGTGGCAGATCCTTCGGCTGATCTCATCATGAAATTGCTAATCAGTTTGATACTTACATAAACTATATTACACAAAAATACATTATATTAAATTTCTCAATAAAATATAGAAATGAAGAAAAAGATACATAATATTTATTAAATCCGTAAACATGAAAAAATGAATAATTTATGTGTATGTTTAAGGCTGCTGGCATATATTAATTTATATTTGTCAATAAAAAAATCGTTAACACAAAATGACATTAATAACGCTACGGTTAGTTACATAATATATATAAATATTAATACAATTCAAAAGTTACTTCTATACTTCCGCGTTTGGGTTTAACTGTGGTATCGATGTAAAAGGTCTGTTTTTGTCAACGTAGAATTGAAAGTAAATGAACATTATCTTTTTTCAACGAAGTAAGCGCTTACTACTGTTTAATCGATGCTAAATAGAACCAAGGCCCTAAATCTTTGCAGACTTTCAAATGACCGACATTATTCTTGGAGGTTGCTAGAGTAGACTTGTTAGAGTTCATTAAAACTACCTTTACACTTTTTGCGTATTCTTTGAATCCTATTTAAAGATACGATAGGTACATGTCATTGTTACACGGTTTTATCAGCGAAATATAGTACACAGTTGCCAATATTTTAGCAAGTTATGTTAATTATATCCGCATATTTTTGTAAGTGCACACTATGACTATCACAAAATCTACAGATAATCATCGCAACTAAACAATGCTCGGTTTAAATTTCAAACTAAAATGCTTATTGTGCAGCAGAGAAGGTCACGCTCCTACGATTTTTATCTTTGTAAATGTCGCGGTAACTTAATTATCTACTTACTCTGAAGGTAGAAATATACTTATAAGGTTTATTCATAAAATCCAGCCAAGTAAGAGTCCTACATATTCACAAAGGTTTAGGCACCATCACAGATATATACTTTTGTTTGTACCTAATGCCATTGTTTAGATAGAAGAAACAGTGGAAACGCCGAAACAACATGTCTCTGGTATGGAGATGGAGGCCCTCTTTAATTTTAACTTTATTTTCCTTTTATTATTAGTTATTGTGGTAGCTATGTACTTCTACTCGTTTTTTTTTAAATATATGTATTTAGTCATATTCCTATAACGCTTCAAGAGGATTACTGTGAAGAGGAGCTCTGTGACAGACGGATGAGTAGCACAAGTATAGTAATAAGCTTTTGGGCATGGAACCCTATAAACTCACTTTTAGTAAATTAGTTTCATGTATTAATGTACACTAACAATAATGTTTTCGACATTGACTGTTGCTCAAGGTTAATTAAATCAGCGCATAAATTTGCACTTGTTGAAACTGTTATATCTACAATTGCATAATTGCTACTGTTTACAGTTTAAGTGAATACAGTTTTCTGAAGATATAATCACGTAGAAATTTTAATTGAGTTTGTAAAGTGTTATTAATAGTATCGTTTGAAGATTTACCAAATTTTATGCTTATACGGAAAAGTTGGATTTGGTAAAACATTTGGAACATACGGATATACCTGCTACACTATTTTAGTAGATTGAATTGGCGGATGAGGCGAATTAAATTTTGTCCTTAAGGGTTAACGTGTATGTCAACTTTAATATGACTTCCGATCTTCATTTAAGAATTTTATTGTATGCCCTTTTCCGTCCAAGGAACATCCATTTCTGTAAAATAATATTTCTCTCATTTGCATGGTATTGTGATGTTGTATTATAATATTGTTCTATTGTACAATATTAAAATTTTATCTCGACAACTAGTTATTTAATTTTATCTAATGTTGCATCTATTGGATCTAAAATTATCATATCTTTTAAGCTGGACGTAACCGCTCATTAAAGTACACACAAAAACATTAAAATCAATAGAGCGGTTTCCAGAAATTTGCGTCTGCGAACACATTATTTAATTTGTATAAATGTATTAAGATAGCATTATACTTATTTACAGTAGAATTAGCTGAGGTTGTTAAAGAATAATGATATTGTTATATCTTGCTATTTTGATTGGTAGGTAATCACATTTATATCGAAATGGAACGAAATATTGACAGCGTAAATAGTCGATTTGTAAGTTTAGATCGAACCCAATTATTTACATCAACCATGTTTAGAAATTGCCTTAGTGGTTACAAGAACCTAATTGCATTAACTTACGACACCCTTAGAGGCATAGTTCGTTAGTATGCACATATTTTAAGTGTCAAGTCAAGTGTCTATATTCTATAAAATATGGTATTTGTAGCTTAAGAATTAGGTATATACCTATTATTTATAAGAAAAAAAACAAACTAGCGTGATGTTATAAAGCCTATAACCTTTCTCAATAAATGTACTATTGAATACAAACCTATTTTTAAATTCGAACCAGTAGTTCCTGAGATTAGCCCGTTGTAACAAACAAACTCTACTGCTTTATAAAATTAGTATAGATTGTCAATAGGTATATCATGTATTAGTCCTTTTAAATGTTACATTCTTTGTGCAACCCCAAATGGAATTTCCGATGGACTATATGTCTATAATTATTTTTTACATTTTTAGGTTAAGGAAATAAATTTTAGGTTTCTAAAGTAGCTTAAATATTTTTTTATACAATTTACTTCCTATTTTCATTGTTTACTATACTGCTAACATTCCACTGAAATCAGAACTTCCTTTAAATATAAACTTTTAAAGCATTGAAAAGAATATAAACTATGTCCGGTTGGAATAATTTTCATTGCTGACATTGAAATAAGTATTTTCAAGAGTCAATTTTGTATATTGTTATAAGCTGGCGTCTCTTTAATGAAGATTATTCATCCTCATAGTAATATATCATTCCCGTTGTTATAAACAATATAACTAATTGTTAATTAAAAAGCACTGCATATATCATTTTGATTACAGCCATTACGGATGTCAGACCGATTAATAATATTAATACCATTCAGAGAGAGTTTTTAGAGATGTAATCTTATTGAAGTGCAACGGAAGTGTACAAAAACTCTACCTGCAAGCTTTGAGTTTCTTTTGCTCTCACCCAAAGACATTAGTATAATAAATATAGACATAAACCGGCACTCTCACTACCGCTAACAAGTTTTATATCCTTTTCGATTCTCAGTAACACTGATGCAATATCCTTTCTCAATAAAAAATGAATAGGGAACATATAAGATTTACTAAACTTTTATTTTAATACTGCACATAATTTTTGTCTTTGAGTTCTTCAGTTCTTATAATACAGTCTACAAGAATATTTTATTCGTACTAAAATAAAATGTTTTACAATAAGTTATTTCCTGATCACGCGTAACCGTGTTTGCTTTGAAGGTCAATAGGGGATTGTTGTCGAAATTATATAGAATGGACTGTATTTTTATACTTACCTACTAAATATTACGAACAGATACTAAAAAGTATCTTTATAGAAGTTAAATTATATTTTTAGGGTTCCGTATCCAAAGGGTAAAAACTGGACCAAACTACTGAGACTCCACTGTCCGTCTGTCTGTCACCAGGCAGTATCTAACCGTGATAGCTATACAGTTGAAAATTTTACAGATGATTTATTTCTGTTGCCGCTATAATCACAAATAAAAACAGAATATACATATATACCCATACAACTAACATTATTGTTGGCCGATATTGTTAACGAAAACAGGTAAATATTTGAATTATTTGCAGAATATTAAGCTATATATTCACTTTAAAAATAAATAATTACATTAAAATACACAACAATTACTACAATAACTTTCTTGCCGTTTGTTTTATAAATAATGGTACGAAACCCTCCGTACGCGAATCCAACTCGCGTTTTTCCAGTTTTTAACGTACGTCTCTTATCATACGTTTAATTGGTGAGTTGTGTTAACGAAATTTCCTTTAGTTGTACATTTTTGCCAATTAACATCAAGATTTTGTTTATAGCTAGTAATTCGTAGCTTCCGTTCTGTTATTAACCGGAAGTGCATTATAAATTATCTAATGTTATCTACTAACTGTAAAAAACCGGTATATGAAACATAATAAAGTTATTTTATTCCTTTTAATCAATTTAAATTTTTAATTATTTCTCTTTGCATAAGAATACCTATTAAGTATTTTTGTACGCAACGAGAAATTAGCCAATTATCACTTACTAGCTGTTTTCCGTGGTTTCACCCGCTACTATATAAAACATAGCGTGAGGTTGCTCTATAGGCTTCTTCAACAAATTGATAATTCAACATAACTGACAATATTTCTTTTTTCAATTCGAACCAGTAGTTCCTGAGATTAGCGCATTCAACAAACAATGAAACCCTTCATTTTTAAAATATTATAATATAAAATTATAAAATAAAATAATAATAAGTGTAATAAAGATAATAGTAACATAATTTGGTATTAATTAAAAGATCCGGTTTTTCTCTATATGGAACTTTTGTTAAGTTTTGCTACAAAGTGTGTGAGCATTGTTTATGTACTTAGGTATAGCAAATCTCAAATCAATATACTGTTTCTACTACAATGTAGTTTTTATATCTAGTCTTACAATCAGTCATATTGATAGTTATCTAGAAATAAATGTTAATTCTTAAAATCTCGAATCTTTTACTCGTAAATACATTACAGGTATAGAACTATAGACGGTTTCTAAGGGCAATTTCCTCGTATGTATAATCAATGATTAAATCTTTTTCTTGAAATATGAAAAATGACATGTAGGATTTTAAGCTAAATTTTAGGATGTACCATTTTTAATTTTGGATACAGCGTTACAGTGGAATGTATTTTAGACCTGTTACTAGGTTACTTTTCGACTATTCGTGTAGATATGTTAATAATGTAGTAGGCAGTCACACAAAATACAGAAAGTAGAACACATCCTTGTGGGATATATCATAGTGTGTGTTACGCAATTGAAATGTATCAGATAATGTTCGCTAGACTAGACCACTGGTCTAGATTGTCACTAGAGGTTTGATCTATGTTGGTACTAGGTACATCTAGTTATGCATAATAACGAGTATGTTGTGTAGCCCTTTTGATATTTAAGCTTAAGTAATTTAATAAAGAACTTTTAAAGTCAAACGTTATCTTATCTGCTTTAACAAGAAGCCTGAGAATCGTTGAGGCATTTGATCGAATTTGGCACAGACTGTTATTTATTTTATTTTTCCGAGTGGTTATGTAATTAACTAGAAAGCTGTGCGTGTGAACGGCAAATCAAGGTTGCGGTTGACGGATGCGGCTCAGACGCTTTTATGTAGGCATACTCCAAGGCAATATCCTTACCGTTTTTTAGGTGTGTTTTAGGTCCGTGCTATAGTATACTTACAGTAAGTATATATATTCATTGTTACACGCTACACGTTTATTTAAAGGATTGAAACGAGCATGCAGTCCACTTAACAAAGTGGTGATTCCGGCCTGAAGTCAAACACAGATGCGTTGCTACTGCCAAGGGCTAAGATAAAAGGCATAGGCATAAAAGTGAGTCGGCCGTATGGGCCGACTCACTTTTATACTTACTCACTCACTTTCCACCGAAACACAAGAAATGTTGCTCGCTAAAAATGAGTGAAGCGATGGTACTTCCCCGGTCAAACCATTCACCCACCTTGTAACTAATAATAATACTTAAACACGAATAGGTAAGTAGATTCGAATTACATGAGAATTTTTAATTTTTTTTTATTAGATATCAGACTATCAGTCATAAGCGTCACAGCGTGAAATCTTTTGGGTAGGTCAGGTACCTATTGCACTCAATTTTTATAAAAGAGTTGGGATCTTGGATGTCGATATATGCAATGTATATTAGAATTTGAGTCGTTTAAAGAATAAAACCAAACTGGCATTAATAACAGAAGGTGTCCGAGCACAAAAAAAACATATGTCGCTACGAGGTAGCGGTTTTTGTTTCAAAAGGCTCAGGAATGGCTGAGCGTTTAAAGCTCACCACCTACCAACATCTTCGCAGTGTATAATGCGCAGCGCGCTTCATCAGCGTTCCAATGATGAGTGAACTCACACTATATATAGTAAACCATGTGTAGAGAGCACTGGTTATTCCTATCGATTTTAAATTGCAGAATTACAAGGCTAATCCTTTATACTTATATCACACATTGCAAATTGAAGCTCTATCAACGAAAAAATTACTCGTTTTGCTCGTAGGTACTAGGTGCATTTAAAGCATTTCTTTTAAAATCCTATAAAAGGTTAAAAGAGTTCTCCTTTAAAATTAGTGGTCTGTTGACAACATCTAATTTGTTACAAATGTGGTAAATTCATAACATGTATTTTTTCTTTAACGTAATAAATAAATATTCATATTCACATTTTAATAAAGTAAATAATGGTGTTATGTACCTACCAATACACGATTACGTAGAGGCAAGTGATGAATCCGTATAAGCAAACTTTGTGGTTACTTTCATAGTTTGCATTGCAGTTCAATATTTGTGTATCATAGGGAACTGAAGGCCGTGGGAAACTAGTGACAAATAAGGTCGTGCAGAGACGTAGGCCAACTACTGGAAAATCGTCGGCATACAAATGGCACGATCTTTAGCATAATAACAATGCACAGACATGCACCTTATGACATTTAATTTTTATCATTTTAGGCCTCATAAATAGCAGTTGTAATATATCCAATGACATTAAATATTTCATGTATTACATTACATATAATTAATTTACAATTTTACTGTATATTTGAATCTGGTCTCTTTTAATATTATATTTGACTATGTCATTAAACAAATGAGATCTGACTTGAGATCAAAGAATTTGAGAGTTATATACAATGCTATTTCATATCTATTACATTTTATCCTATTAGTAGAACTTAGAAAACTGTATTGTCAAGTTATGGAGTAGGGCTTGCGACCTCTTTTTACTATTTAAAACTAGGTATACTCGTATACTATGTTTCACACAAGTTCACAGATACATACACTGTTTAATGAGAATCAAATCATCATTAATAAGTAAAGCGTACAAATCCGGATAGATAAACCTATTAATAATATTTGACAATGCCAAAAATTAAGTGTCAATTACTGATATTAGTATATATTATAAATATAAGAATGGTTATTTATTAACATAAGTTAAAAATAATAATTTATTTATTTAAAAATCCGTAAATAAAAATGCATAATATTTATGTGTACTTACATCGAAATGGTCTTCACAGAAAAAAAAAAGTGCTATTCGCTATGTTATTAAGATTCCTTCGAGAAAGTTGCAACCACTTTCGGCGCACTTTAAAAATTTTTGGCACATTTACAAATAGCTTTTCTGGGGTTTTTAACGACGTATTTGTACATTTTGGAACTTCGCACCTTTTGTAATTCATTTTGTCATATAAATCACTGTTAAAATGAAAATACAATCGCACTTTCGTTGTTTGTTTACAACAAATGTATGTGAATGATCACCATGAGAGCCACCGATCACAATACAGGAAAGTGACGTCACCGACCCCATTGCAGCGCCAAATCGTCAAATTAGAGTTTTAGCGGGCTACTTAAATATTGAATTTATAATTTGATATTTTTCAGCAAATATGTACCAGAATTAAAAAAAAAAAACAACATTTACTGGGTTCCTTTACCTCTGCTTAATAATATAAAACGGATTTTAAAAACATGTAAAATAGCCTATTGCGGCAGCGGCATAGCTTATGCAATTTATTTAGAAAATCGTAATGAATTGAATGGTTTTAACTTTTTAAAATTACAATATGGCTATATCAAACAAATGCAAATAAACAGATTATTGCAAAAATATTGATGAAAAATCAAGTATTATAATAAAAAATATCCTCAAATATCCTCAAGTACTCGTATACTATGATATGCTACAATCGCGGAAAAAAAATCCAATTGAACTATCAAATTACGTTTGTACTTAACTTTTGCCGTGAAGCAGTTGATTTTCTGGTTTATTGTAATAATTTATTTACTTTAAGACTTCATATAGAAAGGTATTCCTATTCCCTAGCCTATATCACCTATCAATTCATCAGCTGGTCCGACCCTCTTACAGTTAATGTTATTAAAATTTAGAGTCCAGAGGCTATAAATAACCAGGCTATATAGTACCGGAGAATTAATCTAATTATACATCTGTTAGGTTTAACGTGCCATGACTTATATTTAAGTACTTAAACTATTCCGGAAATTAACTTGGAGTTGTAATGAATTAAAAATTTAATTAATATCGGTTAGGTCATGCGTATAGGTCGGCAGCTTTACGCATTTAGCCCGCATAAATTAATAAGCACATAACCTGGATTGCTAACTCTATCGAAGAATTTTTATAAAATAGTTTAAATTAACTAGTTTAGCTATAAACCTGATAATGTGGACTGGTTTCTAATGAAACTCGACAGATCATGAGTATGGCGACCTTTCGCAACTCATCAAGAGATGGCGCTATTGTAGTCTGAATCACGCTATCGGAGTTTTCTCAACACCCTGCATATGTATAAGTGCCGAACAGAGACTGTCAGAGCACGGCCGTTCCTCAGACATGATCACCTAGCCTGGTGGAAGATCTCTCTTTGCTAATGAAATCGGCCACAGTTGCTTTGTTAAGTCTTCAAAGTTTGAATATCTTGTAACCATACTTGTACCATACTCTTACGAAGATACGAGTATGGTAACGCATATACACCATGCGTGCGTATCATCTGTCAAGGTAGCGCTTGAAAATGTAAATTGCTGTAATAATGGATGTAATGTAATGTAATGGATGGTATTAAAATGAACCACGAAGAGGTCTAGTACCTGTAAAAGTGGTATTTAAAGAGCGAGAGTATATAACAATTTCAAGTTATGATTTTTTTAAATAAAAAATAAGAAGAACTAAGTTAATGTATCAATGATAAAAAGAAAGATAAAATATCTATAAATTATTTTTTTATTATACGTCAATATAAAAACTTAACGCTGACCAACTGGGATTTTACGGTGATTCCGACTGTACTTTGATTTGATTCGCCCAAACACGCGCTACTTAATTGGTCCAATAATGTATGTCCCCAGACTTTACGCGATATATCGGATTTGATTGACACAATATATGCACCCTAATATGGACCCTAAAATATGCAACATCAGTATTTTTTATTACTTGGTCTATGACACAAACTTTAATGCTAAATAATAAACCATTCTAACAGTATTCCAGTTAGTTCTATTATGTAGTTAAATTTGTCAGTATTAACTCGCTTCAAATTACCGTTCATCCTCCTAGTTACTGTAT
>DWLI01003706.1:0-11536 GCA_018249915.1 Cecropterus dorantes dorantes
GGTGTGGCGGTGGTACTTCCCCGATCGAACTACACTGGTTCTACCACCTGTTAAACCTCCTTGTGGCTCGACTCCGGAAACACCACCACCTCACCTATTTCTACCTTATCACAGCAGTATTATGCGCTGTTGTGTTCTGGTCTCAAAGGTGTGGAGGGAGACATACTTTTCAGAGGTACTCGATCTTAGTTCTCAGAGGTAGCAACACATATGTGCCTAACCTTGAACAAGACTTTGATCTTACCTAGGAATGATTACAGATATCTATGGGTGGCAGTAGCCACTTACTATCAGATGGGCGGCATGCTTATTTGCTACTTCCATACCATAAAAAAACTTATATTAGTTTTTAGTTGTTATATAAGTTTATTTTTATTCTTTTTTTGTAATAATTTACTTAATTTAACGCTTTTCATTTGTATTTTTTTAAACGTGTAACTTATTTCCTTACAAACTTAGACGATTTCAATGATATGTCACATATTACAATCCGCCCAGGCACGGGCTGTAGGTTTAGCGTTTACGCTCATAAACTATAACCCACCTTCTGACGCAGTCGGGTATAAATAATAGAATTTGTATATTTTTATGGAGATTTGTATATTGTAGGACTGAAAGATTTACATTGTGCACTATATTACTGTAAATAATCATTTAGCAAGTCACGTTATTCAATAGCGATTCTAATTCTGAAATTGAGGCATTACTACAATACACTGAAATATCGATTGTTCTCATTAGCAATTGGAATGAATTGACTAGCAATTACTATACAAGAATACAGACTTCATATATTTGAAGCGAAGCGGCTGCAGTCGCGGGAATAAGCTAGTAAAACAATAAATACAAGCGTTCTGATCCTTACTTTTATTCACAGCGACGACGAGAAAGTTGAATGGATATCAATCGGTACAGTGGGACTGCGACGCGAGTTCGAGGCTCAGGCGCGCCACCTGTGGGCAGCGCTTGTAGCCGCGCTGCAGACGAGCTGTCGCGCGGATGCAGACGAACTGCACGCGTTCATAGCGAACGCGCAGCTCGTGTTGGACGATACCACGTTACCCAAGAATGCGAGGGAGCTTGCTGACGTCAGCGCTAAGCAGCAAGCCGTACAGGACAAAATGCCGAAGGTATACGTATGGTGTATATATACTAGCTGTGATCTGCGGTTTCAACCGCTAATAAATAAGAAAAAAAAACAAACAAACATAGCATGATATTATATAGCCTATAGCCTTCCGCAATAAATGGACTATTCAGCACCAAACGAATTTTTAAATTTGAACCAGTAGTTCCTGAGATTAGCCCGTTCAACCAAACAAACTCTACTTCTTTATAATATTAGCATAGATATATGACACAATAGCATAAATATATAATCAGTTTTAGGGAAATAATTGATAAATACATTAAGACGTTTATATAGGTTACTTATTTGACACTCATGTGCATATGTTATATTATATAATACATAAACAAAATCAATTAACCTCCGTTATAAGTGAGTTGGATATACACGACGTCATTCAAAAAAGTTTATTATAAAGATTAATTCCACGTTGATTTCAACAATAATTTCAGATTAGTGTGTGTGTGTGTTGGTATTTATAATTTCTGTAAATCGATAATAATTCAATATTATTAGTGTAACATAACGAACCAGCGTAACCGTTTCCGTTACCAAAACATAATAAATTTTTCTTTCATGGAACATTTAAAGAAATTATACTTAATAAATTGTTATTAGTTCCTTATATTATATAAGAAATTTTACTGCTAGAAAATATTATTGATAGAACAAAAATATTACCTATACTAATATGTAGAATTGCGATGGTGTGTGTCTGTGTGTTACTCAATCACACAAGAATCAATGGTCCGATTTACATGAAATTTTGCATGAATGTAGCATATTTGCCTGGGTTACTTTGCTACTTTGGATTTCTATATTTTTCTAACTATTTAAAAATGGTGATTACTCTTTTGTTTCGTACCAGCACGAGTAGGTACTTCAGCTTGTTATATATAAAATAATCGTAATTATTTACAGATGGAACAAATAGTAGAGGGCTTGAAGAAGAAAGGGCATATGTTGCGTACTTGGGGAGGCGATCCCTTCGTGGACAATACTATAAAAGATTGGCAGAAGATACGCGAGCAAATGACCAGTCACAAGCAAATGTTCGAGCATCAGGTAAATTTCAAGGACTTGCTAATTTCCAAGCGAGAAATTTAAATACAATAGATTTATAAATAGTTTAACCGTAAAAATATGTACCAATTTGTTATATTCGTATGACAAATCAGTTGCGTCAATGCAAACCTCTTTTACAAACATAATTAAATGAAACAATTAAATACAAGAGATATATGAATAGATTAATCGTTAAAATATTTACCATTTCTTTATATTTGCATGACAAATTAAATGCGTCAATTTAACTTTTTTAACTTTAAGCACAAAAAAATTTATACCAATTTTAATTGGTAATTAAAACCAATGATATTCATTGGTTTTAATTAATTCAGATACAAACGTCAGTACTGATGTGTCGCAGTAACTACTACTGCCACTACTAGTACTAGTTAATCTCGTCAAAATAAGTCCTAATCGAGCTTTGTACTGGTTTGGCTAAAATAATGTTTGTAGCCTGCTCAATTATCATATTTTTTATTCTATAAAAATAAAGACGTTTATTGATTGACATTAGACGGGATTATAGATTTAGTAGTCTATAATTTACTAATAAATTACTCCAAGAATTCCTTTATCGTCCGACATAGGCTGATATAGTGAAATCAAGCCTCACCGGTGAATGGGAGAACCTGTCTAGTTCCGTGGAAGCTTGGACGTCTCGTTGGAGTCAGGCTAAGTCGCGGCTTGAAGACACCCGCGATGTGTCGTACTCAGGGCTGATGGAACGATGTGGCTCTGTGTTTGAGGCTCTGGCTAACTACGACAAGTGTCTTGCTGATAGAGATAGCCTTATGTAAGTTTATTTTTATATTTGATTAGTCATTTGTTAGGGTTCCGTATGCAAAGAGTAAAAATGGAACCCTTTTACTAAAACTCCACTATCTGTCTATCCGTCTTCGTACGCGAGTTCGACTCACTCTT
Source organism: Cecropterus dorantes dorantes (assembly GCA_018249915.1). NCBI lineage: Eukaryota > Metazoa > Arthropoda > Insecta > Lepidoptera > Hesperiidae > Cecropterus > Cecropterus dorantes. Next base: position 3,119 of record DWLI01003706.1, read on the forward strand.
GGCCGCAAGAAAACCGGCCCAGTGCGAGCCGGATAATTTCTTAAAAAATATATAAATAAATTAAAAGGCATGTCGTTCATTTTGAAATATATTTATTAACGTTTCATGTTATGATCAGTCACTTTATCTCGATAGTATTGACTAAATAAAATCATTTCAGGTATTATTAAGTTCACGTTATTTATTATTGCTTTTATTTAATTCTTCATTGTTATGATATGAACGCGATTCTTGCATAATCTTAAATAAAATAACACAAATAATAATACCGAAAAAAAGTAATGCTTTATGCTTCAAAATTAAGAAAAAAAAACGTACGTACATACGTGAGTTACATGCGGTTGTGGGCACGTACCGAAGTTGTACAAATCAAATAAGTATGTAGAAGATAATAATCAGTGGTTGCCGGCTCACTTATATATAAGGCGACCATCTTTGTCCTCGGGAGTAGCAACGCATCTGTGATTGATTTCAGCTAGAATCCCTGTTCTGTATAAAGTTGCTTACAGATGTCCATGGGTGGTAGTAACCAATTTCCATCAGGTTGCTACTTCATTCTAATAAAAAAAAAAGAGTTTAACTGAAATTATACGAAGATTCTAATATACCTGTATTTTCTTAGGCAAGAATGTGAGAAGTTTAATATGAAATTCGAAGTTACCGAAGTATGGAAAGAAGCTGAAAATCTGAAAAGGGAATATGAAACACTTTGGTCCATTCTTAAAGAGTACGATGAAGGTAATATTTAATTCAGTATAAATTTTGCATTTGCATGCTTTAAAAGAGAACTTCTGAGAAACAGTATTTCTCAGATATTTATTGCTAATTTATAAATGATTTAACGTATAGAAAATATTTTGTATAAAAAGTATTTGACCCCCTTTAGTTTAGTTTTCACTTTTATAGAAATAAAATAATACTTACAAGGCGGTAAATCCGGTGTAGTTTGGCCAAGGAGGTGTCTCCGCCACATCTGTTACTAACGAGACGCAGTTCGATGCGATTTGGTGGAAGGATGTGGTTGATGGTACACTTTTATGTGGCGCGACTATCTTGATTCTCAGGAGTGACAACACATCTGTAATCGGCTTCAGATAGATCGTCGGCGAGCAACTTCATATAGAATAGGGAATTCTATATGAAGTTGCAGATGTCCATGGCCAGTAGTAACCACTCACCATCTGATGTACTGTCTGATGTACTGGCTGAAAATGAGACAAAATAGACGATGAAAAAAAATCACCAAATCTCAATAGCCTTTAAACGGGTATCTCTGCAATTTAAGGAACAAAAATAGGTCGCAAAATCGAAATATTCTGCCGCCTCCTGAATGTGCCGCTAGAGGGGCGCCAGTTGAGTTTCGAGGCATTTTCAATAAAAAAAACTGTTTATAACGAACGCCACGCCACCAAAGGACTAGTTAACGACTCGTAGTACGAAACCTTACTATACTATAATGTCGTTATTGGGTAATTTTGTGTAAAATATTATACACTAGATGTTTTCAAATAAAATTAACTAAATACTAATAATCAAACTAGGATACACCAGCATAATCACTGTTTTAAAGGATGAAAACGTTTATGGTCTTTATATTGATTATGATAATAATGTTTCTAGATTACACATCACTAGCTGAACAAGAGTGGATGGTGTTTCACAAGAAGCTACATTTACTGGATGAATTTGTGACGAAATGGTCCTCTAAACTAGAACCGTTCACCATTATCACCATTTTTATAAAACAAGAACTCGATAAGTACTCTGTAAGTTTTTTTTATGAACATAGACATTTAAAAAATAGAAGAAAATCGAGGCGATGTTTTAATAGTTGAAGATTCTTATAAATCTATACACATTTGTAGTATTAGTATCATTAAATTTTATAAATAGGTTTTTTAATTAAAAAATATTAACATTTAAAACATTTGATGTAAAACCTTTTTATGTATTAAAATGAAAGATTAAAAATTTAAGTGTAAAACTACTTTTATAAGTTTGTAATAATGAGTTTTATTTTTTTACTTTTTGAATTTATTTTTCTTAATTTCTATAGGATTTATCGACGGCCCTAAAATATGTTCGTGGGACAGATTTCACTGAACGACACTGGCGGGAAGTGTTCAGTCTGGTCGGCATGGAGTATAAGAAATCTGAAACACTTGTATTAAAAGACTTCCTCGACGTCGCTTCCAATATTAAAAAGCAGCTGAAAGAATTGCAGGTACCTAACTATTAATTCTATGTCAAACTTGGGTTTGGTATAAATTCACGACACTGTGTTTTGATTGCTAACTAGCTGAAGTTCCTATCTTTGCTTCAATACTGCAATATAAAAATAGTCGCATTCTTTAAATAATGCAAAATATCTAAATCAAAAGTAGCCTATAAGTTGACCAGGAAAATAAGCTGTATCGATGCAGAATTGCATATAAATCGGACCAGTGATTGAGTAACAAATAGATACAAACTAGCTTATTTTTATATGTAAGTACACTCGTACAGTATACATAAAATAAAAAAAATATGATAACTTAGTTAAATAAACATTTTCACGCAATATATACTATTAATTTCGATTAGGAAACCGAATAAGTTTATAAGGAAAATAACGTGTATCCAATTACTTTTCTGATATCACTACGACGATATCTAATAGGAAAAGTCACAATAACTAAGAATTGCCCTAAAAATTTAAACTTCGTGTTTCATAATGTTGATGTAGATATTTTGTTGACGCATTTTATAAATTTAAAGAAAACCCCTATATTAGTTTAGTTTAACTTCTGAGCACCGTGAATCATTCGTTTCGAGTGTCGTTTGCTTGGCGCTACAACCCTCAGAGTAGAGCGATAAAATCAAATGTATTTGTCCGATTTTATAAGGCCACTAAACTTGCTTATTTTCGCTTAACCCTGCCGCTTGCAGCGACAAACCAATGTTTCGTGGCCCTTCGTTTGTTCGTATATTAAAATTACTCTTTAATTGTGTCTTTGTTTTAGATTAATTTTGTGTATGTTATGTATTTCTTGTCACATAATTTAAGTATATAATTATAATAAAATGGCTTGTGTAATGTTCTGTTACTATTTTATTAGCGTTTAATCTATTTAGTTGGTTTGCCTCAAAAAAATAAAGTACTTACATGTGTTTGAAAATCCCTATAGAAAATCTCATCGGCGGCGTCAAACGAAGCAACGATCAGATCAGCGCTGAACGAGTTGGAGCTGTGGTACGCGGGCGCTAGATTTACGATTATCTATAACAACGACAAGGCGAACCGACAAACGCCCATCGTAAAGGACTTCAAAGAGATACTTGCTAAGGTTGGTACGATTTTAGGATTTAGCCAAAGACTGACGCGTCACATATATAATTATATCCTGTCCGTCTGTACACTAATAGGAATTTTCTAGTGTTGTGGATGCCATAGACACATATCGACGAATATACACCCATATCCGAATAGAAATCTAAATTCATCACTTAGATAGTTGTCCCTCGGGGATCGAACCCGAAACCCAATGCATGTCGAACCCGTAGTTACCGCAAGTCGTTTAACTTTAATCGTGTGTTATAACTATTTTACTAAGAAACTCAAATTTAGTATATAATAATAATAATGAGGATTCAGCACGTGTTGCGGCGCGGTTCCGCAACGCTAGAATATATATAATATCATTTTAGTGCAATGTTTAAGGAGGGTATTTGCCGATCACATTAGAAAAAGAAACTTGAAGATTATTAACGATTATCAATATGCTCTTAATATGGTCAAATTTAATAATCGATCACGATAATTCTATTTAAAAAAAGGCGCAATATTCAAATAGTTTGAGTCTAGCTACAACACTGCGCAATGCTCAATGCGCTACGTTGCGGCACCGCGTCGCATCGCTTTTATGTATGTCTGCCCTAATGACAGTAATCAGCTATGACACCATACAATGTTCAACTCGTAGTGGCTGCGTTACAGCAACGCACCTTACCGCTTTGATGTATGTCCTAATGTAATGGATCCCGTGCACAGATCGAGGAGCAGCAATGGGTGGTGTCGTCGCTGGGCGGCGACGCGAGCGCGGCGTGGGACGTGCGCCTGCGCAGCGCGCGCGGGCTCGTTCGGGCCGCGCACCATGCTCAACGCAGGTTAGTTATAGAAAATAAAATAAATTTATCACATTGTAGGTTCCGACTTGAATCCGGAGACACTTATATAGGCCTATCGACAATTGTATAATGCGTTTCTGTTCTGTTTTGAATGGTGTTGTTTTATTCAGAAATGTATGACCACAAGTTAAATTAGAAACCTAGGTTGCTGCGGAAAAGACTTGTTTGGGCTGCGCGCCACGCACAGCTTTAGTTAGTCTCGACTCGATAGTTTCGACTACGACACCTATAGTGGATGACACCTAGTCCAGCAGTAATTGTAAAAAAATGCATTTTGCGTTGCTTTACCATTTGGTTTGAATGTCGTGATGAGAAAGCACAATTTGTGCGTTCTTTGTCTATATACATGTATAATTAAGTACAAACAGGATTAACGTCCTACCTGATCTCGGCCACAGATGTTTTACTACCCCAAAATGTGTTTAACATATTGCAGTAAAAAAGTGGCAAACAAGCATGCAAGCCACCTGTAGGTAAGATGCCGCTGCCGCTCATTAACCCCAGATAGGATTAAAATCCTATGTGAGTTGGCTCCAGACGCGTTGCGACCCCTGAAGACTAAATGGCAGAGCCTGGTATAAGTGTTTCTGCTCAACCTGACCTTTAGAACAACGCTTTAACATTAATACTTAATGCTTGTGGTATTAGGCGGAAAATCTCTAAAGTTGAACTCTTAACAGTTCTGCTATCTTCTACGACGAACATCTTAAAGATAAATTTAAATTTCATAATGTTCATTTGAAATAAAATTACTTATTCAGGAAGCCTATAGGTGCTTAGCGTTCGATTCTGGCATAGCGAATTCGGTTAGATCTCTAGCCAGTTAGATATCTATATAATCGTAGAATTCTGGTATGTGTTTTCACATTATGATTATTTTATTTTTATGTTAAACTTCTGATTATTTCCTCTTTTAATTGTTAAGTAGTATTTTCTAAAATCTAGTATAAAGATTAAGTGTAAACATTTTTGTAAAACTCGTTTTAATGCCATAGATTGAACACTGTAATCCTTTATTGAGCTTATAAACGATTGTTTAATCATTTTCGAATGCAGTACTACATACATAGTTAATGGGAACTATTAACATTTTTACAGTAGTTCTTTAGTATCATTCTAGGGCATTTTATACCAATAGGGATACATTAAAATAAGTTAGAAAAGAAGTAGATGTATTCTTTAATAAAAATAACGTATATATCACATCTACTCCCGAACTTGCTACGTGCAATTCAGCACGCACTCTGAATTCGATCCTTTAAAATTGCTATTATTTTTAAAAATGCTTTAAAAATGCTATTATTTTTTTTTTGGCTCTGTCTCTTGTACCGCTACTCTTTTTTTTATTCTTATGGGAAGTATCTTCATTCAGTTATAATCATTCAGTTAAAAAATAAATAAATAATGGAAAACCTTTTTGTCATTAACCTATTATTGTACCACTGCTGGGCTCGGATCTTCTTTCAGATTGAAAGAGTTTCAGATCATAGTTCACTGTACTGGCCAAGTGCGAACTTGTAAATTACACATACTCATTCATACACAGATTTCCTCACGAAGGAAAACATCCTTCACCGTAAAGCAGTGATAATTAATTTCTAATACGCATGTTGAAAATACGTGAAATAGCAAAATCTCATATAAAAATTATGTTTAAAATGTGTTTATTTAAACACATTTATCCATTTCCGTAACTAGAGTTCATAGTTAATTCTAAAAATATGTTCCTTACCTAATCTGTCCCGTGTGTGTGTTAATTACATAAGTTTTAAGTTTAATAACTCACTTCGCACTGTTAAGGGACTAACAAAATTATTCTTTGAAGGTCGCTCGTGCAAAAGTGAACGGTATTATTGTTTAACGAAGTGTTCTAATGACTCTGTGGGGAACATTCGCGCTCCGCCGGCCGCACGTGGCCGGCACATGTATAGAGTCCTGATTTGACGGGATCTTTTGTTTGGCTTTATGTTGTCTTTATTTTTTATATTTCACACAAATTTGCTATTTCTTCTTATTGACTTGCTTCTAACTTAAATTACGTATCAACTGAATATCAGTTTTTTGAATTCCTAACTTCACATGATTTTGATAGAACACTGGTAAAACGTAGTTCTATCAGTTTTTGTCGCTTTAAATTAAAATTAAAATAAAAATAGAATAAAAAATATGAATTATAACTGTGATTATTTCAAAATATATAATATAAACAAGTTAATTAAATGTTATTTGTACATACTACTTTCAAATGTGAACATGTACTTCACATTTGAAAGGACATAAAAGGGACCTGTGTTGAACTCTACATACTCATTATTTTTAGTAAAATCATCTGAAATAATAAAAAAATATTATGTATTCTATACTGTAAAACATTTTAGTTTACACATGGGAACCATGTACACTATTATCAAATGTAATACATCAATGTGATTACTCTGTTACGAGGCGCGTAACATGATGTAATGGTAGGTATAAAATAATTATGTTTCCACATAGTTAAGTCGCATTTTTACGCATAACTTTTAGTGTGGCGCAAGCTTACAGGTTAGAACTATGCAAGTTATCTCGATAAGCCGAGTTCACTGACCAAACATTCATACTTCCTACTACACGGTACACGATATCCAAAATTAGTCAGCAGTCTATAAAGATAGCGCGCCTAGTACGCACCGTCACATAAATTGTCCATTAAAAAGAGAAATGTTGACATTTTGTAAAATAAACAAACAAAGATATTTTGTTTTTGTGACTTGCTTACCGAAACATCGATAGATCGATACTTGTTACTTTCCTAAATGGCATTAAATAATTTGATGCGTTGTTATATCAAATTTTGCTTGAAAAGCCGTAAAATTCAGAGTTCGTCTATTTTAAATTAAGGATTGAACACTTTGTGGTGTAACTCCTCTGTAGATAATGGATTTCTGATTTTTATTATCTTAACTATATTCATTAAAAAGATAGAAACGAAAAACATTGTTTTTCCTGGCTCTCCTGTACAATTTGTGGTTTTGTGTTGTGTCATTATTCATGGAAAGCTACGCTATGCTCGAGACATTAAGCTTTTATACATCCGCAAACTGTAAAACCTAAAACATAATTACTATTTATAATTTTACAACAATATTGACTGTTTACGTTACGTGAGCAGCTTCTATTTCTAAAACTGGTGTACTATACTAACGGATTTTTTTAATAGTACTAAACACAGTACCTTATTATATTAAATTCATACATTTCTAAACTTTTACTAATGCACTGGTTCTTTTCATAACTGAATGAACAATTGAAAATGTTCCTTATTTAAATATTATTTGTACATTTCTAATGTTGCTTATTATGTTTTTTTTTATAAATTATACCAAATTACTATGACGTACTAAGCCAGGAATGAGATAAGTGAAGCCGGATCGCTAGCGAGGGCGTTATCTTTCATGAACTTTGACACTATAACCGCCTTTTGAGAATGAACTCTTATCGATGCGAAAGCGTTCATTCACAGCACTAATGAGGCTGTGTGCTAAGTATAATTATTGGGCTCAAAAATGTTGTCATGCTAAGTAACAATTTAACTTAACAAATAGTAGTATCAGTTTTATATGCCCGCCTGTTCTGGCGAAACTTGAGTGGGAATGAGTAGTCAGACTGTATTGAATAAGTATTTATTAATAAGTGTCGTATTCAAGCAAAATTATAATTATAGCTTCTATATATCTATAATATTCAGTTTTACTGTTATTATAATTAATTCAATTTATGTAGTTGCCTTTAATCTATAAATTCATCTATATGTATACTCGTATAATGAGTGAGTATCCTTTCAACTCACTCACTCATTTTCCGAGTGACGGAGCTTAAATTATTTAAACTAAGACCATGAAATCTGCAAAAAATAGTTCATTTTCTAACAAAGGGCATCATACATCAAGGAAACAATTTATTGATATTTCACCCATACGAGTTGAAAGATCTCTTGGAAATCTGACATTTAAAGCTAGCACTATGAAAATTTGTATTTAGCTTTCTTTTTTAATATGAAACAACTGTATCAAAATTTAAATAAAAACACCTTTAAAGGGGGTTGAATAATGGAAGAAAACTTTGTTTAAATATCCCATATAGTCACTAGCTGATTAAAAAAAGGAAAATCAAAAGCAGAGGACGTGTACAGGAATGAATGTTAAAGTTTGATTTCTTAGGTCTTTAGGCTAATTTCCGTAATTTTGGAATTATTAAATGTATGTAGGAGAC
>DWLI01003707.1:0-11533 GCA_018249915.1 Cecropterus dorantes dorantes
TTAATACTACTATCTTTTCTTTGATGTTATTTTTTATCTAAAGGTTTCTATCACAAAATGTAAAATATTAGAAAAGATGACCTATAAGCTAAGCATTGTGATATGACTTCATGTGTTGTAGATAGAAATAACAGTATAAAAAACTCGGACCCAAAAAAAAAAAATCTTAACACACCATTAATATGTCTGCTTGACCGAGAATTGAACCCTGTGCGTGTCTTGCCAATGTAATCAGCGCTTCACGTTAATCGTCAGTCATTCGTCAGCTTATAATAAGACAGTAAATTAGTGTTTTAAAATTTCCACTGAAATTGTTGTAGTTTAAACTGAATAGAGATATTTTTGCATGGTGAAATATCTTTGGATATAATTAAGATATTTTTGTATAACAAAATATCTGTGGAGATGAATCTGTTTGACGAAAAAAGCGTAATTCTAGTTTTACGATCAGTAACTTAATTCAAAAACTAATAACCCCGCAGCGAAATACGGTACGAGTCTCGGCGTGCTTTGAAAGTTCAGCAAAAAGTTAAGGCAACATTCTACATGCGTCGGTTGTTTATTCATAGACGAAGTAAATATTTTCTACGCTAAGTTATATCGGAACGAGTAGCAAAGAAAACAAAATTACTCTTGTAGGTCACTATCATTGCGGTTAATGATGCCAATCTCTGGCAGAGGCCATCAAACGAGTCCGACCGTCCACCCGTTATTAGATATAATCATCGTAATTTTTCACACAATTTATTTTTTTGGATCACGATACAACGCAACAGAAGTGTTATTTCACGTCAACTAATGATAACAAAAAATGTGGCCGAGAGTTCTACGTATGCTACTCCGACACAGAAAATGTTCGAGTGTATTTATCTACTGGATAATACCGAGCTTTCGAGGCTCTTCACGTCTATAAACCTTATCAAAATAACACCAATAACTTCAACGCAGTTTTGCTAAAACAATGAAGGTATTCGGCTAATCAATTTTCACCTTCACGAGTACCTTCGCCAACAATGAAATTTTAAGCAATTCAATTATTACAAGCATTGTATCGCACGACTCGGTCTCAAAGACTTTGAAATATGAAAGTTAAACAAAACAAAACGGGTGAATATACTTCGGCAACTGCAAAGGGAAGTGAGTGAATAATGAATGACGGTGATTGAAATCAGCTCGTCGAGTGGCCGCGTATTTGTTTTAGATGCCGCCGCAGATTACCCTTTTGTTAATCAAACAACGCTTATTATTTAATTAATCTTTCGTATTTGACTTCGAAGGTAGAAGTCACAGAAGAATTACTCGAAGAAAACGAAAGCTGGTATTGAATTACGTAATAGTCGAGAGACTCAATTTCTTTTTAGAACGTCTGTGTACCGTCAAAGTCATTAAACAAAGTCATCTATTAGCCTTAATAGAAAACGACCAAAAGCGATCACATTTTTTACACGGGCAAGGATCTCGTAAGCTCACACTTGAAATTTCTAAAACCCATTAAACATAATCGTTCATAAGTCAGCCCTGAGGCTCTTGGGCAGGAACTAATCGATCGATGGGTACACACACGGTCGTTTACAATCAATCCATCAGCGTTTATGTAACGCGTAACTACCGATGATCTTCATTTATCATTTTGTTTTGTGGGTAGCGCCCGGTCGCTCTTGGGGGTCAAATAAAGGTCCGTACAAAACAAATGCCAGCTTACGAAATATAATAAGCAAACAACATTTTTGGATCCCGCTGTGCAATGTCTGTATTGATTAAATATTTTTAATTTGCAATAACTAAGTGCTGTTTAAACAGAACAAGTTTATCAACATAGTGGTTAAAGATGGATAAAAGTCGTGCCTAGCTACAGTAGTAATAAGTGTGCATAATAAGATAATTATCTTCTTAATTATAAGAACTATGCACGACTATAAGAATATAAATTTCATAGGTTTTAATAACATAAACAATAAAAAAGATACGATACGTGTAAAAGAGAAGCCGTAAAAAACGTTAAACACGTAAGAACCTTCTTCAGGCAGAAAGCAAAAACAGCATGAATTATGATTTCACATAAAGATAAAATACAATCTAAGCTAGCGCGCCAAATGGCGGAGAAAAAATGTAATTTTCTTGGGAGAACAGAGACCGCGACCTGAGCATTGGGACAAGAAATGGGAATACGTTCTTGATGTACCTACCTTGGATAAGGCATTGGTTTTACTGCTGCCAATAAAAAGATATGAGAAGTGAAGATAATACGAAAAAGTAAAATTATCTAAACAATAATAATCGCAATAACAATCTACTTTTATGACGTAGTCCAATTGATTTTAAATGTGAAGTTGTCATTGCCGGTAAAGAATATCTAGATAATAGGGCTACGCAGCAACGCTTAAAATAACTTCAGCAACAGTTGTGGTAGCTTTAGAGAATTAAGTTGGATCGGCTCTTGTTAATATGTTTTCCGCATTTACATACATATCTATTACAAGCTCGTAAGATAAAAATACAGACGACGCTGATGCCACTACAGTCAAAACAACAAATAATAGTCTTTTCGTGAAAAAAACAGTAATATCATGAAAAATCAGTTCTCAAATCATATCGTATCATGATTTATCGATGAATATTTCCGTATCATAAACTATCATAATGTTGATGAAACATTAATGTACATGATTTCATAATACTTTGGCGAGAAAATCGTTTATTCTTTTGTTGTCGTACTTACACGTAGACACCTACTCACACTCAATGTGAGTTACATTATGAAGTAGTAGAACAGGAGCTGGAAGGCTTTGTCCGACCACAATACACGTTATAATGACACCGGCTTCAAATGTAATATTCAAATTATAATATTCTGATTTAAATGTAAATTCAGTTGGTTGTTTAGGAATTCTGGTTAAGCCACACGTAGATGCTTTGGAGTTTTTTACATGTGAAGGAACATCTGTTCTTCCTGAACACATATTTGTAATATTATGTGCTTCCTATGATTCAAAGCGTGACTCATTACAGTCATAATTTAAAATAAACTTAAGAATACAATTTTATTTTTTGTTGTATTGGCAGGATTTGCTAATGCAAATTACATATTACCGCTTAAATCTGTTTTAGTTATTTTATATTTACCCTTTTTTACATTTCAAAAACGAGTATTGAAAGGCATTAAAGCATTTTTTATTAGACTGAAGTAGCAAGCATGCATGCAGCCCACCCGATGGTAAGTGGATACTACCGCCCAATGACATCTGGTAGCAACTTCATACAGAACAGGGGTTCTACCTGAAGTCGATCACAAATACGTTACTACTCCCGAGGACTAAGATGGTCGCCTCATATATAAGTCAGCAAATTATTTTAAGGGACTGATTTACTGTGCGTCATGTTTAAGGTAATTTAAAAGCATGTACTTAGCTTCTAATATCTGTTAAAACGCACAAATAGGTATTACGGTGATGTTTCCCGAACCAAGAAGGGATCTACAACATCAAGCCGAGTCAGCAACTATTAAAAATATAACCAGTATCCAAATACTGTTACAAAATACTATGCTAGACTGGAAAAGTACTAGGAGTTATCCGGTATCTAAACCCAATCACTACTATCAATAGAAAAAGTATTAAAAGACAGAAAACACGTATACGAGTCAACCGCGCTGCAATTGGAAAATAAATCTCTCAAAGTAAAACAGTCACAAGTAGACAGTACAGTCTAGCGTACGTTAGTTGTTATTTTATTTCATCTGCCAAAGGTAAACTCTATTACCGGTCCGTTTTTACAAGTAGAAATTCAATTTCAGCTCCCTCCCTGTTCTAAGTAAAAGTAGGTTATTGGATATGGGAGACAAAAAGTAAAATTGAGTGAACTACTCGCAGATGTTCTATATTAGTTTTCTTATAGCAATACAGATTTGTTACATTTGAATAGGTGGAACATTTTGAGGGATTTTTTTCGTTCGGCTCACGACTTTATTAGGTTTTTTCTACGTACATATCGTAAATATAGAAAGTAAAATTATTGTCATGTACCAATTTAATAGATAAAGCAACAAAACAATTTTTTTTAAAATAGAATATATGTAAATCGAAAATTTGGACACATTTGGGAACACATGTTCATATGTTAGGTGTAGTTTAAAAATATAAGTTTTAATATATTTTTTAATTAAACTACAAGTTTTGCTACCCTTCATTATGTACGTAAATAAATATTAAGGCTTAACATTAAATATATTTAAATTTCAAAGACTTACCAATCTACTTAATTTTCTTTTACAGTACATACAATAACAATCGTATAGTAAAATTATTGCGCATAATACGAATCCTAACAAATTAAGTTAAGATTAAATTACCATCGCTTAGTTATTAAATATCAAATTGCAATAACTATTTTATTGCCGCAAGTTAAGAAGTAACTTTATATTGCACAAGAATAACCGCACAATTCAAATTGCTTCAATTTTTAATTAAAGATTATTAACCAATAAGGTCGTATTATCATGTTTATACTCGTAAAACTTATATCAACTTTTTTAAATTTCATATATTTTTTTTAATTTAACTTTATCATTAATGATCTTATCAATAATTTAAGTTTATAATTAATTTAATTTAAATATAATTTCATCAACAAAAAATGTTTTATTCTATTTTTACTTGGCACTATTTGGTTATTATTCAATCCAAGAAGCAATGTGTTCTAAAGTTAAAGACTTACAAGGTTAAAGGTGTACGCATTCCGAATGAGCGATTAATGAAAGATATGTCCCCGTTGGCAATAAAAGATGGCATCAGCATCATTAGGGCCGGGCCATGGTATGAATTTTTCATGAAATATGGACTTGTACATGTCGCGTTTATTACGACGTACAACGTACTAAGAAACTCGTATTATTGTCGATTTATTTCCTTATTCAACGTTTTTGTGAGAATTAAAACGGTAGTCTACAGTCTCTTCTTGGTTCGACAGTGTCATCAATGCGCTGGCCAAGTGCGAACTAGTAGACTTCACATACCTTTAAGAAGATTTTGTTAAAGAACCTTTAGGCATGCAGGTACTTAAGTTGTTCCTCCGTAAAGCAGTGATTATTAATTTCTAATACGCACATTTAAAAAAAATCTGAGCTGTGCCAGGGACACGAACTTTGTACCACCCGATTTAGGGGGTGAGTTCCAACCACTGCTGCTTATATAATTATGTTAAGTATGTATGTATCCATAAAAGTTATATAGTTTTCTTTTTTAATAACACCAGTGTTGAGCTCTAGTTTGAAGATCTTGGTAAAAGACACTTATGTGAATAGTTCCAACTTAGTTCTCGGTGTTAGAAACAAAATTGAAGCTAATCTTATGTGCAATTCTATTATGAAGGATTGAATACTCACGTATTGTTACTTACTATCAGATTTACTGCATGCTCGTTTGTAGTTTCGTGTTGTAAAAAAAATTGAACAATACCCAAAAAATCTTACTTTTCAACACTCCTATAGACTGTCACTCAATAGCACTAAGAAACGTGATCGAGAATTCATTATAAAAACTCAAAGCGACTGGATTGTGTTCCTTTCAATCAACTTTGAACAATAGCTTCAAAATTGGCCGCAATAGACCTTTGAGAACGTACAATTAGGTAAATTACGTAAATATCTAAATAACGAGCCGTTTTGAATAGCAAACCAAGCGAAGTGTTGACCCATTTACTTATTATGGACGCATCCTGCCAATTTACTTTATTGATGTTACATTATAGGGTCATTAAAGTTTTTATAGCCATTGCCTTTGATGGACCACCTATAATTATGATTCGAGACGATAGTCCTTAAACTATTTTTAAATTACCCCAGAATGGAATAAAATCAACTTTTATTATATGTTATGAATAGCGGTGCAACTTGGTAGATACCTCAAAATAAAATGAATCCATGTTTAACAAAATGAATATAAATATTCGTACTTTGTTGTGTTTGATATTTAATTCACAGAATTGTATTTAAGTTATCCCAATATATATAGGTATATATGTATACGTGTACATAGTGGTTTGTGTAAAAGAGAATTCATTCTGTTTCCCAAATAAGGGTTGTTTTTAAATAAAGCAGTCCGCACGTCACCCGTTCGGGCGCGTAAAAGGTGAATTAAATCAAGTTGGCACTACAATGATACAAATGGTCAGAAACATGTACCAAATTTGATCGTGCGGGGAATAAATTATATGTGAACACAATCAAGGATTAAATTACTGCTTCATTCTGCCTCCCACACGATCGCGAGTTGCGACACATGCGACACTTACGGGGCCACGGCGTCGGGCTAAGCGAAGAGCGACGCGGCAAGCGATTTTTTCGAGTGGCACATTGACCACGTCATTAGCGACGGTGACGGCAGACGAATTTAGGTTCTTCATTGTTATTTTATTATTTCTCACACATTTTAAAAATGTATGCTGCGGTCTATTGACTATCCATGTTATCGATTTTAAATATCGATTTCTGAACTCTACTCTCGTACATAATTCTATATTATTTTTATAACTGTGATAATCTACTTGGACCCAATCTTAAAATTACAATGTTCGGCATAAAAATAATATAGTAGATAACGTTAGAGTAAAATTTCAATGATAAATTATCCTATACCCATTTTGGTTTTTTGTTTTACATTTTAGTTTTACAAAATACCTCTCAGTCCGCCAGTTTTATAGCGTCCTGTATCATGCTTCATACTATTCTGTACATTTGTTCTTAATGCTTGTCGCCCCGCTCGTAGTTATCGCTGTCGCGACGTGCCGTTGCCGAGCGGTAAAGCAAACGCGTGGCGTAGCGATGTATGTACGAGTACGAGGTGCCTTAACATATAATATTGTAGCACAATGTGCGGCTTGGCGACCGCATATAAATGCGCCGAGAGCAAATAAAACGGTGCTATAATTTCAAATCATACGGACAGAGAATGGGTGTGGACGGGACCCTCATTGTGTGGAAATGATGTAACCACTATTAAAAGTGTGGGCCGTATCCCTTGAATATTTCTTGCAACGAAGACGTCGTAGGGTCATATCGGTATTTTATATCTCGCCGGAGACAATAGCATACATTTCCAGCAAGAAAACTGGATCTGAACGCTAAGTGGTTATGGACTCGCATTTCAAAATCATCTCGACACTTCCTACCATTACGTCCCATAAAGAGTGTTTGTTATGTTCCACATTAAAAACGGTGACTTTAAATAAAGTATTTTGGTATAAACCGCTTAAATATGACACTAAAAACGCTCTTATATCAATTAAAAACACATGGGGTACGTAGGCACAGTTTTATGGACAACAGTAACAAGAAACAAGAACGATAAATTTAAACACTTTATGTAAAATAAAACAGTCTGGTTTATAGCACGATATAAAAACTTTGAAAATAAGGAGTGATATTTCGTCCACAGTATTAAATTCCCAATTTGTTTGGTTTATATGTAGTTTATTGAAATTCGTTTTCTGTTTGAATATCATGAGCTCATTATAAATTAATCACGGACTAAGAGAACGCGGGTAAAAAATAAGGCATCATTTATTATGTTCGTTAACTTAAACAACCTGCCCCCATTTGTGTCGATCGGAGCTATTTGTAATACGGATGGTAAATCTATTATGGAAACTAATTAAGCAAGATAAACAACGGAGAATTATACACCTAAATTATTATCCCTTTCGAAGTCACCACAATCCTAGCGTATTCAAATGAAATCCCAGACACAAATCTGTTCCCTTTTACGATACAGATGCGTAAAGGATTACGAGAAACTATTATTACATTCTACTTCGTTCCGGGGAAATTCGAATGACTTATGTTCAGTCGTACTATTTCGGAATCGAGTTGAAACTACATTTTACTCTCAAAAAATCAAAGTTCGCTACATCCATTGTTGGTATCGCTTATCAATATGACAGCTCATGAATTCCGATTAATGTAATTTTTTCGACTCGAAACCAAATTTCCTTCGAAACCCACCGAACTTGAAGGACAGTTGTTCCCCCGTTAGGGATAATTTTATTCGGTTCCGTCTCGCTCTAGCCTGTGAAAGAGTTGTATAGGTCTGTCTCGTTCTAGCAGGCCTCGTCGGTTTTTGTAAGTCTCAGAAGTTCCGTGGACCATGCGACAGATGTGCGCATGGATGCGGCCGCTAACGAAGCGTGTTTCAATTGGGATAATCAATCAAATCTTTGATTGTTTGACCGGTGAGCGGATCTTTGATTTGAACGTATTGAAGATTATCGAGAGGTGATCATTATACGCATGTACATTATACGTGCACTCGAATGTTATCTTAAACGTGTATCAAAGTAATTGATATGCTTTTAATTTCTTTTGATCTAACGATCTCTTTTTTCTAACTCGTATAAAAGTGTTGTGGTTTGATCTAGGTCTCATCACTGATGTGCTAAGAGATACACGCACTACCTATTAGTAAATCATAACACGGTTTTAGTGTCATTTGATTCACCATGATTACAATAGAGTGGTGTAAGTATTAATTAAACAATTTATTTTCAATTGTTGATTACTTTTGCCGGAACTAATCACGTATTAATTTTAACAACCTACACAATTCTTGCACTAAAGCGACGGTAACATAATAATCATGTACCAATATACGTACGTCACGTAGATACAATCAAGACACGAAAAGCAATCGAAAAGGAAATGCGTAGAATGCAAGCAATACAAAGACCGTTACAAAGCGATATCGACACCAAATCCGATAGCCGCAACGCGAATATTATCCAACCAGTGTGCAATTGTACGAGCACCGAAGGCGTAAAGACGAACGGAATGGTTATGTTTTGCTATGTATCTGATTTAAGTTCTGACGCGTCGTTTATTCTGTACGGGTATACCCAGATGTGATCAATTCGCTTCTCTATACCTGTTTAATAACGAAATTCTTGTTTGTATATTATTGGTTTTCCTAGACACGCAATATCCTAACGTTTGTCATTTATTTGAATTGTATATGGACCGACATAATTTAATTAGAAATAGTTATCTGTAAGGTATGTTTGGAGAATTCAAATAAAATGAAATTCGTGCATATTTGTTAAAAAAATGCTTCTATTTAAACAACGGAAGTTGTCTTTTTACAAACCACAAAAATCCTCCAGAATCGAAATCTATTTTCCAACTAACGGTCTGTTCTATAATTAAAATGAAATTCCTTTGCATAGCGACCGATAGCACACTTGTTTATTCGAACTACTTCGCTACTTTATGATCTTGATCGCTCGAATCTCGGGCTAATTCAATGCGTAGACCTTATTTGTGATTTCCGCAACAACTAACAGTGTACTCGAGTGTACTTACGATCGATCTGAAACGTGAACAATGCCGATATCATTAGTTCGAATGTACAGTTGCACGAAACACCCGTTCGATCTCAGTTCGAAGCGTTTCCTTTGATCACAATCGACGATACCACGACCCATATCAAATCGAATCATAACTCTAATCACATCAACCCACTATTCAACGCGTTTATTTTTGAAAGCAAATGTGGAGCATTTTTTACGGGTGCGTTTACGAGCGGGCTTAATTTAATCGCGGCCATATTTCAAAAGTATAAAATAAGAAGAGCAATTAAAGGGTTCATAACCGAGAGTAAATGGGCGCATTCTTACAAATATTTATGTAGGCGGTCGAGCAAACAGTAGCGTTAAAAGCAAAGACATGCGTTTAATCCAAGACAAACAGGCTGAAAGAATTACACGAGAGGGACACAAACACCATGAGGCCCTCTCGGTCCCTGAGGGTAAACAGGAGAACATCCGCGCGAAGTGACGTAATCCCTAGCACAGAATGTAACCCGTTAAGGCGAAGCGCGATACAAAATGTAAATAAGTTGCTTAGACATTCCACTGTATTATGCAATGCACATCCATGGTAAGATCGGTATTTTGTCGCTGACCGAACAAAATTTCGAGATCATATTTTTATACCACTTCTCTATGTTTGAACGGCAAGCCTTTTGGCACCAATACGTTAGCGAATATGTTATTCGTGGTTTATGATATTCAATGTAAGAATTGAGTGTCTCGAATAAGATCAAAGTTATCAAAAGCCAAGCAGAGTCTATTAAGTTTAATAACGCAGTTGTTTGATATGGAAATTAGGAATTGCGTTCAGCGCGGTGAGGCTTAACTCATAAATGTATAATTACCCTGCATGTTCTTAACTTCTTAGCATGTCATGTACTATGCACCGTTAAACTTAATGATACTTGTTACGCGCATAACCGTTAAAGTACGTTCTTGTGAAGATAAAGTTCTTTAGCACTAAAGTGTTCGTTGCCCCGCCTTAACACACTACCCTCGCATATTGTAAGGACGTGGCCATATATAACTTGTGTGGTCGAACCCACGATATAACATTCAACGTTAGATTTATAACGGATTATTTTTTGTCTCGAGGTATGAAGATAGATCCGAATCTGTCCCATCTTTGTAAGGATAACAGTTACAGTAAGATTTAGTATTGGACTTAAATGCGTAAGCTTAACTAATAATCTTTAATATGTATTACCGAAAGTACAATAGGTATAGTTAGTAGGTATATAATTTTTACGAAGGATTATATATTTTATGGTAAAAAGTAAAAAACTCCATTTACGGCAATATTATTATTTAAGCTTTGATATTTTTAAAGAGGAATTAGAGCAGAATACTAGCACATAACTAACTGTTAATTAATTGGTCATTTCAGAAGCATAATAATACATAAACTGCCCATTGTTAAGTCGCAGTCAGTCACTGTCATAAATATTTCCTACCGGCCCAAAAAATAATAGCGTCCCGCCTCTATAATGCTACTTACCATACTCTCAAACCAGATAACACGGTACAATATCGCCGCTATAACGCAGACATAGAATTGGCTCTGATATAATTAATAAAAAATTGAGGACGGGTATTTAAAGTTTATTTACGTGTCTTAAAATCGCATTAGTAATGAAGAAGGAATATAATTAAAGTAATGTACATACAAAAGATTATATAGATAACAGAATAACATTATAAGTAAGTATTGCACTAAACACAATATTAGCACACAAGTAATAAGACATAATAGAACAATGCCTATATAAATAGAAACAGGTTTATTAAAAGCATTACATACTATTCAAGATTAGCAACAAACTGTCATGTGTTCACACCCTAATGTGGGCGTAACAGACACTTTTACACTTTAGTTCTGCCACTAATTGTGACTCCTCCTCATGGCTCGACTAGGACGAAGTCGGATGTGAAATGAAAAGGGGACTACGGGAAGCCGTACACAATATCTGTGCAATCATTTGCCTCCACTGTTGCGCGTTTCCATCACATGTTGCGATGGAATGAACGCTCTGATTGTTGAACACGTTGCTGATTAAACGGAGCAAGTGATTTCTAATAAGGCTACATATTTTTTTATTACAACTAGCTGGCCCGGCAAACTAATTAAATGACGATTGATCAGTTTTCGACCGGAAAGGAAAAATGATTAAATTACTAA
>DWLI01003708.1:0-11532 GCA_018249915.1 Cecropterus dorantes dorantes
AAAACGTAATTGTTATCATTTTGTTGCTAACATATATCTAAATAGGTACATTAAAATACCTTAATGATAGTCTTTAGAAAATTAAAAGAATAATTAGTTGAGACATTAGTAACTAGTTCGTAGATAGATATTACTGTACTACGAAAGTAAAGATAAAATAAGTACTAAACTGCACTTAGTTAGTCTATTTTGTTTTATATCGCATATGGATAATCATATATGCCATAACGTTATAAAACAAAAAACAGAGTCCATTTAACACAATTTTCTAACAACCACTACTTTAATTCAATATTTTATGTAGCAATATACTAATATAGGTCAAAAAAGCTTATAACACTCACTCATGAGATGAAGACGCATCTATTTTTTACAATAACTGATAGTGTATATTTTATACATGTAAAAATCCATCAAGCCAATTAGGCTTCTATACCAAAGAAAAAGTAAACGCTGAAAGGCAACTTCAATTATTGTACATTATACATATGTAACCAACGGTCTCACACAAAAAAAAATATGTATAACTGAGTTTAAATTAATTGACTTTAGATAGAGTAGATGAAATTATAAAGAATGAATTATAAAAAAATGATTAAAGGTTCCCTATGAAAATATAACATTATTTTTTTACATTTTAGTCTTTATTCATTTATTTATAATTATAATTATGAATCATATTTTTTTCAATCCTATAAATATGACTTCAACACATCAACAAACAGACAGACTTTTTTAATACTCAGTCCAATAATCTTGTATGGATAAAACGCGTATACATATACATGAATTAATAGAAGTACAGCGGTTATTACGTTTAATACCATTCACACAGAAACGAGTTATATCAATATCATATAGTATTATCATCATATTTGTTGCATTAGACTGTGTGTAATAAAGTGTATTCTATCTATATCATATACAGCATACATAAAATCCAACACCATGGTGGAACCCTTGGTGTTTTAACTCACCGTCAAACCTATTTATGTCTTTTAACAGTGTTAAGCACTGCTGTGATTTGGTTTAAAGGGTGTGGTAAGAGAGGCACTTATCCGAGGCTTCCAAATTAAACCTCAGTAGAAACGCATCTGCGGCCAACCTCAGGTAAGGCTCTGATCTGATCTGGGGTTAATCACAGATGTATATGGGCAGCGGTGGCCACTTACCATCAGATGCACTGCATGCTTGTTTGCTACTTCAATATTATAAAGAAGATACATTTACAATTTATTCAGTACTTATATGTATACCTAATATATAGACTAAATTAATTTTGAATAGTTATAAGACTCGATTATATACTCAGTAAATAGACCATAAAATAGAAACAAACAAACCAGCTAGCCTTATCACATACTCGTACTTAACATGTGTGAACGCAAACTGATAGAATGAAATACGATACAATACGATTGTTATTCTTTTTTGAATTAATCGTTTAATGAAAAAATAATTAGCTTATTAATGACTTAATCATTTAACGTGTAACTTATTTACAGATTTAAATAAATTAGGCGGTAATTCTTTGAAGTATATATATTTCTTCTATTAGAAACTCAGTGTTATCCATTCACACAAGTTTATTCATGATCTGTTGGCAGTTTCCATTTACAGTGTTATTAAACTAAAGCAGTATTGAAACCGGTTACTCGGTGTTTATTAAACACTGACATACTCGTACACGAACTAGTTACGTTTACTACTAAACAGTTATTTCTAATATTGTATTACAGCCAAGAGATGTACGATAATTCTTTAATCTACATTTTCCTCTATCCTGTTAGTTACCATGATAAGGTTGTTTAAACTTATTCTTATTTTCCAAGATAATTAAACAAATTGAAAAACAAAATCATTAGGCTTTTTGTTATAGGTAAAATCTTGCATGCACTCTCAATGTATAGACAGGCAACAAAAAAACAAAATAGGTAGTAGATTTTTTTTGGATCTTTAGTGATCTTGACAAGCTACTAATAGAAGCATTGTCAAGATAATTAAAATACAATGAATATTTAGTAAAACTACAACACATAATAAACTATATAAATGTTTATTATACATTGCGGAATTCTTAATGGAGCCGTTAGCAATATTTGATTAGTATAATAAAGATAAGGCACGATACCTCCGTCCTCGTTTTTCACTCAACCGTTTTAACCCCAATAAAAAGTGATAAAATTACAGCTTCATGAAAGCATTGCGACTGAGTTTAGTGAAAAAAATAACATAATTATCATCGATATATTAATAGAACAGACGTGATGAAAGTTTAATATTATAATCTAAGTAAATGGTATTTATTTAAGGACACTAGGTTTAAAATCTGTTTATAAGAATACCCAAAGCAATGATTATTATAAATGTATATTAAGGTGGAAGAACTCTTTGTGGTTCGACTCCGGAAGCACCACCGCTACACCTACCTAATAACAGGAGTGTTATGCGTTACTGTATTCTGGTCTGAAGGGTGTAGTAAGGGAGACATACTTTTCCGAGGCATTCCATCTTAGTCCTCAGGGGTGGCAACGCATCCGTGGCTAAGGTTGAGTGAGAGTTTGATCTAACCTAGGGTTGATTACAGATGTCCATGGGCACGTATTTAGTCTCTTAACCATCAAGTCCTAAAAATGACAAACCTATATTATTTACTTGAATCTTGTTAAACAAAAAACTTTAGTATCTATAGGGTCATATAAATTACATTTTGAGTTAAGTTTAAGACCGCGTAAATGACTTTCTTTCAACAAATATTTTATTTTAACTGTTATTTTGATTACAAAATTTTACATACGTATTATACACATAGAAATAATTGAATCACATAAATTTCTTTTTAATAGTAACAGCCTTACAACCAATCATTAAATCATAAATCGTTTACTTTTAGCACAACCATTTATTATCAACGAATATCAATGAATACGTGTGTAAGTAATTTGTTAGGATCGTATTACACGAATATTGCGTGCCTTAACGCATATAAATAACGAAAACGTGTTTTATATCTATACCTATTATTTTCGGGTATAAACGACGAAGCCAATAATAAGTGCCTAATACTACGATAGATTTTTGCTGCTTTTAATACTACAATAATCCACCGCGCTGGCCAAGTAGGAAATGTTGTCTACCAATTCGCACTTGGCCAGCGCGGTGGAAAATGGCCTGAAACTCTCTCATTCTGAGAGAAGACCCGTGCCCAGCAGTGGGACAATAATGGGTTGACGACGACTGCAATAGATGCCTAATATCTTGTAATTTAAAATTATATTTGTACAAATAGCCTAAAACGAAACAGTTTATTTGTTTCATTTTAGTTAGTATTGCCAATCTTTTTGCATGTGGCTACAGTATAATTATTATTACGATCGAAATCCAAAGGTGAGGTAAAGGAGATATATTCACGTGAGGCATCCCAATTGTCCTAAGGGGTAACAACGTATCTGTGGTTAACCTCAGCTAGGACACTATTCTCATCGGATATTGATTACAAATATTTACAGGCGGCTGTGGTTAC
This sequence comes from Cecropterus dorantes dorantes, assembly GCA_018249915.1. Taxonomy (NCBI): domain Eukaryota; kingdom Metazoa; phylum Arthropoda; class Insecta; order Lepidoptera; family Hesperiidae; genus Cecropterus; species Cecropterus dorantes. Next base: position 3,524 of record DWLI01003708.1, read on the forward strand.
TTAACATCAGATGAACTCTATACACATTGCTACCCTATCAAAAAAAAAAGTTCGACCACTGGACGATCACTGCTTCAATAAATTTCTCACGGTTATATCAGAGTAGCTACGCCTCGCGGATTCACCTGCTACTAAAGAAGAAAAAAAACAAACAAACATAGCGTGATGTTATATAGCCTATAGCCTTCCTCAAAAATATTTTTTAAATTCGAACCAGTAGCTCCTGAGATTAGCTCGTTCAACCAAACAAACTCTTCTGCTTTATAATATTAGTATAGATACTCTATCTATTTATTCTGTGAATGGTAACAGTTGTATTGTGATTGAGAGTGCGTTGATGTCTTTACAAGGACATCATTCATCTTCCAAGTTTGTCAACCCATTGACTGAAGTTTATTTCGGAAGTCGATGTTTTCAGTATTCATTGATAGAATTATGTAAATGATTATTAAGAACAGTATAATAATTTAATGTTATTTTTACGCGTATACACTTAAAATATACATCTGCACAGAAGATACATAAAATAACATAGTACTAATACTAATGCAAGTATGAAATAGTACTCCATATTTGTACTAGTCATATCTTCCAATACTACTAATCTTAAACGGAAATATAGGCGAGATTATGATTTGCATACACAACAAGTTTACTTGCACAACACTTTAAACCTACATTAACTCAGCTATAATTTTATAACCAATATCCAACTAAACCCAAAATTGTAACATATCATTAATAATAATATAATATAGAAGTAGTAAACAAGTTCACAGTACAACTGATGGTCAGTAACCACTGCTGCCCAAATACGTCTTCAATCCTATCTAGTAATCAGGTAAGTTTGAATACCTTCCTGTGGTCGGTTACAAACGCATTGCTGAATGACCAAGTTGTAATACCTCAGAAATGTGTCTGTACCTCACCAAACCTTTTAAACCAGAACATAGCGCTTATCATTGCTTGTACACGGCAGAAATATATATACCGGTAATACATCCTTAATGTAGCCACGAAGTATTGTACTTTACAACATTTTCACTTATAAATTTTCTTCTTAGTCGGAGGAAGAACAAAGGGCAGGCTCGCTACCTCGCTTGCCCTCCATCACTGGTACCAACACCGCACCCGTAGGGCCTGTGAAGTCAGCCCGATACAGGGCGCCTGGGTTCCGGACAGCTACAAGAGCGGCGTCAGCTCCCGGTCTACATCCGCCCAGGAGAAGACGGCCGCCGCCCACGCCACACCAGCCCGCTCCCGCCGCGCCAGCTTCTGCCCCTAGCTTACAAGGTAAGTTTAAAAATATGTACCTGTATTCCATAATATACAGTGATACAGATACTGAATTAATCGTATGTCGGAAAAGCCGAAAACGGACATCAGATGCCGCCGACACATACTGTCTACATAATATTTATGTATTTGGAACAATATTATTAACCAACGTCGTCATATAACGAATAATTTTATTAAATTAGAATGCTACATAGTTAAAAATAAACTCAAATTATCATTATGGTTGTAGTTTTTGTTTAGTGCTTTTTTTTCAATTAATAAGCATATTTTGCATAGTTTAATAGGAAGCTGCAAATAAATTAAATTGCGAAAAATCCTTAATTATCTACAAGTAAGAACTTATATTGCACAATGGCGTATAATGCACAAAAAATAAGGAAACTGAATCTTTTGTCTACAAGCGAATCTTCGTTTTTCATACTAACAATACTTTATTTTTTAGTGTCTCAGTAATGCGCTGTGTTCTTAAACAATGAACTATTGGGAAACGAAATAAACAATGCATATAAACCGTTACAAATTCTCAAAACTTTATGGTTTATGGCTTTCAAACAAGTAAAGTCCATAGCTTTTCAAAACCACTTTGAAATACTAAAACAAACAAGCAATAAACATAATGACAGTGTTTCCCTTAGATTTCAAAACGCTTATATTAAATATCGCTACAAATTAAAAAACAAAATTAACATTATTTTCTATCTGGATTATAATTTAAAAAAAATTTAATTCAATGGGACTTAACGCTGCTGATTTCATCGAGCGTAAATTGTTACGCAAATAGCGTAAATATTGTATACCAGGATTTTGCAGAAATTGTAGTCACGAGATATTCGTATATTCAAACACAGGCGGGCGTGTTCATTTATTTGTGACATTAGTGCCCTTCTGAGCGAAACCTTTTCACTGCTCACCACCGTTCGCTATGACTCACTGTCCAACTGTTTATACACTTTTTCAACCTAATATTCTGTGAACATATGTTTGTGAGACGCAAACTACATGGTGTTATATTGTCAATGCATTAAGTGTACACCTGAAATTAATTAATTTAAATGTGAAAGAAATATCTGGTGTCTTAACAAATAGATTTTTTTTTCATAAGCTAAGTAGGAATGCTTCATGCTTTATGCGTGTTTCACCGCGTCCTTTGAATTGAATCAAGCAATTCATATTGATTCACAATTTATACTGTCAGGATATACGAGTAGACTATAATACTGACCGTATTATCGCCGTAGTCAATTTTGAAATTGAAAATACCGGTGATATTTACTCTCGACAATTAGTTATGTAACTTTCGTTGCTAGAGTTTGTTTTATTTATTTAATATCATGATGTACAATTTTTCCATAACCGTCTCTGGCAGTTACGTATTGATTCTACGCCATGTAACAAAAAAATTACCGTTCCTAGCTTTTCGATGAATTTTTTTTTATTATTACTAAACGTATCCTTACCCACTAACCGTTAGCGACATCGGTTGAAACGTAGTGTACAAAGTAAGACGTATAAATACCGACATTGTTGCGTTCTAGTAACCATTTGCCTGCCGACCGCAACCCGCATCCGGTTACAATGGAATCAAGACGCCATTCAAATCATTTGTGGTATCTGTCTACTGTGGTATACTACCAAATTCGTCGGGATATTGAATAAATTACCTACAAATCAGCTTAGCGTTGAATATATAGCTCTCTGAGAACTGCGTTTAGTCGGAAGTTCAATTTGAGTACGAAATGTACTGAAATTGGATTGAAATTAACTCAATGGAAACATTTGTTCGTTGATAATAAGACTTTGCAGACTTAGTAAATATAATATAAATAATAATATAAGACAACATTCAGCAATCAATCAGCTACTTTATTATGTTTAAAATAAGAACTGGTTAAGTCTCACATAGTTTCAAATAAACCCTATATTGCTTGTAGTTCCTTATACCGGATCAACGAAGGTAAGCCGTACTTTTCAAGTAATCATTGCCTAACAGTTTAAATAAACACCGGTTATGTTACAACGTTACAAGTAGCTTCAAATAAGTTACCTGACGTTACACGTACCATATGCCCAGAAAAGTCAGGCTTCCTAAGCCAGGTCAACGAACCAAAGATGAAATGCTCTCTGCGCGCCAGTTACCGGGCACGTCACGGACCACGCATCTGCTTCCATTTTCCTGACTTTTAACAATGTGGGTATCAACCAACGTAATTTTTATCCTAACTGTTATAATTGTTTTTGCCGCAGTAAGGATGTAATGTAAATAATGAAGAATGCACTATTATGATCTGACTTGAAGAATTATTTTTAAAAATTATTATCACGGTAATATTGACTGACGGATTAAAGCTATAGTAGTAAACTCTAACTGTATAGGTATTGTACACCGCAGTTTGTATAGGCTGGGGTATTCATAAATGACACAGATTCGTATCTTGATCCATCAATCCGAATAGATACTGTGTCGTGATATAAGTTGCTCAGTCATAGTAAAAGACTCGTATGCAATGTAGTAAAATACGGAATTGGTTGGAGCCAACATTATACATTACCGAAACAATTTTGTTCCGTATATATTTTTTTTCTTTTTGGTTTTATGTTAAACGCTCACTGCCGTCTATGGATATCTGTAAGCATATATAACCGGGGTTAAGTCAATAATAACTGCGTTTCTATTCCCGAGGACTAAGATCCTCGCCTCATATGAAAGGGAGCCGGCAACCTTTCCACTAAAACGCAAGAACTGCTAACGTATACAAATTGTGGTAAAAATGGAAAAGGGTTGGAGCTAACATTTTAACACAACAACTTTTGTAACATATAAAATGTTTTATCGTGTTATCATCGAGACCAATCTAGACCACCTGTTTACGTTTCATTTAACTCTATTTACTAATGCATCATTAACTTATTCAATAAACTATCAATTTCCGTAACGTCACGCCATTTAGATCAACTGACCAGGTTAAAAAGTGGACCTAACTGTGCTGTTTCTATTTCTTTGTTCGTGACTACATTCCTTTGTAAACACCGACCTTAATGTCTTTATGTTACACACATGGAATACAAAGAATAACGACCTACGTCATGCGAATAACGTGTCGCTAATATTTGATGCCGTTTTGGTTCGCTTTTCATTTTATTCTAATTGTATGTTGAATGTGTCCAGAGGGATCATATTATTTTATTATTATGGTAGGGGTTTCTTGGGGTGCTGTAGCGACTGCGACCCATTTCAATATATTCAAAAAATATATTATCACCGAAATAAGAGTTGAAAATTTTATCATGAATTAAATATTAATGTAAATAGTTCCACTTAATTGCAAGAATGGTGCAAACATAATTACACCGACAAGTGTAATGACAGAAGTCATCTACTTATTCTAATTTCTAAGGCTACTTGGGTTATATACACGCCAACCGCGTCGGAATCTTTAATGTAGCAACCCACTTGAGAAGGTATTGGTCAAATTTATTCGTAAGTTCGTAACCTACTAAATGCATTTCGTAACACGGTAAGTTTGTACCATATTTTGATACCACTTGTCGAAGTTGTCTGGTATACGTAACGCCTTTCAAAAACCGGTCGTCTGGTCAAGTTTCCGGTTAATCAGATGTACTTATTTGTACTTTAATTTTTGGTTATCAATAATAATATCTATAAAACTTCTTCTTTAATATATATTACTAAATGAATACACTCACGACGGAAACATAAATATTAACCTGGCTGCAATTTCATAATGTTTGACAAAAACTAAGAAATCGATCGCGACAGACCGTATTCCACAGCATTAAGGACTCCGGCACTTTTAAACAGACATCCTTTGTATTTGATACTGTGTCCATTATGTAATATGTAAAAAACTAATAACCTTACCCAGTTTAGTGAGAGAAGTAACAGATAAGAAACAATGATACCTATTACGTATTAGGTTGAAATTCTTATATTCTTAAACCCGATACAAAATATATTATACAGATTTATCCACAGAATTGTGTTTGCAAACACAGATAAAATTACGGCAATAATCCAGTTATTGATAGAAGATACAATAATACTCACATCTCTCTGTTATACGTTATTATTATGTCTCTATTTTATATATTTTAAATGGTTCTATATGGCACTATTTGTTATGTTTTAATTCATTTACGCCCATAAGTACAATGGACGAGCATCGACCTCCTTGTGAAACCTTAGCGGGTGCTACTAATTGAATGAGCCATTTAGCCCTATCTATGGAACATGGAAATACCTAATAGCTTCATTGTTCATATTAATCCTATGCCTCATCATACATAATAACATCATTACTTTTAATAGCGAGACGTTACTTTTTAGAAAGGTATAGAAAAAGGGCTCACAACTACCCATTAAGTTAAAAAAAAAAGTAATAATTTTTAATATTTTTTTAAACCTTAAGTTTAGGTTAGGTTTTGATTTTCTCATTAAATAAGAACATATTTACTTGTTTTTACAATGATTTTTAATTAATTTATTGTTGTACACATCATTTAGAGGAATATGTGTGGACGTAGGAGTCGAATCCCAGACGTCCACAGCGGGTGATCGAAATTTACATGTCGCTAAAACTGCTAATACAGACTTCGAACAGGTTTATGGTGTCGAGGTAATGCCGTCACCGATATTTAAAACCAGCACGAGTTTTAGTGAAATTTGATTTAATTATCTCTTTAAATTATGTAATTTAAATAATTATTTAAGTTCAATAACACGATAGGAAAATGGATCATCATTTTTCCCCTCTTATTAAACAACAAAGGAAATACCAATTTAGTGTATAGTGCTAAATAGTTTAGCATACAATTCAATAGATTTCCTGCAATATAAGTAATATCAAAATATTTTTATATACTTATTTACAAGTTTAGGCCTCTTAAAGTATTATATATTGTATATGTACGGATTTATTTGCACTTCCTTTAAAAGTATATATATATAGATACACACTTCAATGTTATATCTTTGTGGACCCTTCTAAGGTAGAATTAAGTGTGTCAGGTAGAATTTGTCTCAAAAATAATAAACAAACGTCATTCAATAACCAATACCGTGGATACCGTTAATGCATTTGTGTGTCAAGGCGAACTTGAAATCATTTTAATTAACTAATTAAAACTGCATTAATACTTTTCCAGATATTACAAAATTTAATTAACTATCATCGTTTTTTACAAAAGTTTATGCGTATCTACGTGTAGTTTGCAAGTAATTACTTTCATACAAGTATAGTTAAGAATACTGATGATGAAGAGATAGTTAATTAAATGAGAGAATTAAATGTACGCATATTTTTACGGTATAGAATACTCAAACACCAGTACCATTATTTACTTATACTTTTTATCCCCTTTACGTTAATTAACATCCTTCTTATGAAGGAACCTTCAAAACTGACTACTACGAAAGCGATAAAACCGACGATACATTTAGCATCTAAAATATACCTTAGAGTTTGAACGAGATACTTTAATTTAATGTTTTCTTTAACAAAATATTATATTTTCTATTAAGTATACAGTTTCGGTTGTGTGCATACTTCTGACATCATAAGTCATAACAATGAACTTATATACTCCGGCATATCCTACGAACAGAATGTTGAATTCAATTTGCCCTTACATACGATTAAACCAACTCGTCTTATTTAATTCTTGTCTATATTATAGGAATCAATCATATCAGAATTCGGCTATGAGGCCAAATTCTATTTTATTAATTAAATGTTACATCAGAAACAACTTGTTGCTTTTCTTAAATGTGCCATAAAATTGGAAAGTTGGTCATACCTCTGTTCTTAAATACAAATTTAAAGGCTTAGGTAATTCTATTTTTCTTAATTAATCTGTGGCAATGGCATGATCCGGTAATTTTATCTTTAAAAATACTCGTATAATTCGAATTCGGTAGCCGCATTCGTTTATAAACCATGTTTGTTGTTGTGACGCTGGCCAAAACTATATATGTATATTTCTAAATATTTAAAGTATTCATAATGTACTAAACAAATTATAAACTTCACGGTCACTGTCAGTAGTGTATGACAGATAAGTCACGAATAAGTATCTATGTCTTTTTATTTATTTAACTCATTGCTTTATAAAGTTATTTGGTACCTTTCCGGAATTCTTAGGGCAAATTTGTCTAGTGAAGAAAAATTTACTAGTCATAAGTCACGATTACTAGCCAAGTGTTAGTTACCACTTAGGGTTCCGTAACAAGAACTTTATATTATATGGTATTTGTTGTCATAGCAGTGATAAAAATACATGCTTTCTAATAGTTTAAAACGTCTACTTATTATGGTTAAACCAAAAAACGCTGCAAATTAATTCAACATCGTTAAATTTATTACTTGTGATTATACTTAGCAGCGTTAGTAATCTACTTTGTAAATTTCATGTATCTATCTATTACAGTTCAAGAGATAGGCTTGCGCTAGATGGACAAACACTGAAAAAAATTTAAATGGCAGGTATAGTTTCTACATTTTAAGTTCAGAACCTTAAAATGATAGATTTCATCCTGGTTAATTCATAAACTTCACGTAGATATTTTTTATTCGCGACTGCAACAATTAAACTACAAAGCGTACTTCCGAATGTGACATATAAAAAATAATTTTTAACAAAAAATATCACCGACTTCCATGCCACAGAAAAGTAAAAAATAATTCATATATATG
>DWLI01003709.1:0-11531 GCA_018249915.1 Cecropterus dorantes dorantes
AGACTGAAGAGATGACTCAAGCGCGGCGGCTTTTAGATGCCGAGAGTCACGCAGCTCAAAGAGCTGCAGAGACTGAAGAGATGACTCAAGCGCGGCGCCTTTTAGATGCCGAGAGTCACGCAGCTCAAAGAGCTGCTGAGACTGAACAACATGGTCAAGCGCGGCGGCTTTTAGATGCCGAAAGTCACGCAGCTCAAAGAGCTGCAGAGACTGAAGAGATGACTCAAGCGCGGCGGCTTTTAGATGCCGAGAGTCACGCAGCTCAAAGAGCTGCAGAGACTGAACAACAAGGTCAAGCGCGGCGGCTTTTAGATGCTGAGCGTCACACAGCTCAACGAGCTTCTGAAACTGTAGATCAGACTCAAGCGCGTCGGCTTTTAGATGCTGAGCGTCACACAGCTCAACGAGCTTCTGAAACTGAAGATCAGACTCAAGCGCGTCGGCTTTTAGATGCTGAGCGTCATGCGTCACTAATTAGTGCAGAGTCCCATGAAGACTCACAAAGACGACGAAGTTTAAATGCTGAACGGCAATCACTAAGGCGAAGTTTATTTACACGTAGTACATGGGAGGCATTTCAAGACGCTGCTTTTGATTATGACCCTTCGATCGGTTATAATAATCATCGATTAGTTCTTATTGGACGGATGGATAAAAAGTGTACATATTGTAATGCGTTAAAATGGAAAGAGGAGACTCCGGGTATGTGCTGTTCTGGTGGTAAAGTTTCACTTCCATCACTCGGTAACCCACAGGAACCCCTAAAATCTCTATTGTTATGCGATAGCGATGAATCGCGTCTTTTTTTAAACAAGATAAGGAAATATAATTGCTGTTTCCAAATGACGTCGTTTGGGGTAGGTAATGAGGTTGTTATGCCTGGATTTTTAACTACATTTACAATCCAAGGTCAAATTTATCATAGAATTGGTTCTTTACTTCCTACAAATGATCAATCAAAATTTTTACAGATTTACTTTATGGGTGACGAAAATAACGAAGTTGATCGCAGGTGTCAAATTATTGGGGGAGTTGAAAGAAATATAGTTTTGAAAATTCAAAGAATGTTGCATCATTATAACAGGCTCATTAACACTTTTAAAACAGCATTAGAAAGGATACCGGGAGAACATTATAAGTTGGTTATGCACCCTGACCGTACCCCAAGTGGAGAACATGAAAGACGCTATAATGCACCATTAATTAGTGAAATTGCAGCTGTGGTCACTGGTGAACAGTTCGCTTCCCGTGATATTGTTTTACACACCCGTAATAATACATTAACTAGAGTACCAGACACACATAAATTTTACGACGCGTTGCAATATCCGTTGATATTCAGCAAAGGAGAAGAGGGTTATCACTTTCAAATACCCCAAATCAATCCTGTGACAGGCCTGCCTTTAACCAATAAAAAAGTGTCATGTATGGACTTCTATGCTTACCGTATCATGATTCGGGAAAATGATTTTAATATAATATCACGATGTAGACAATTAGCCAATCAGTTTTATGTAGATATGTACGTAAAAGTTGAAAGCGAACGATTACGATATATTTCATTAAACCAAAACAAATTAAGAGCGGAGAACTATATCCATCTCCAAGATGCTGTTAGAAATGACGCTAATGTTAATCCAAATAATTTAGGTAAAATAGTGATTTTACCCTCTTCATTTGTAAATAGCCCAAGGTATTTACACGAATATACTCAAGACGCGTTTGCTTATGTCCGTACATACGGTCGACCTGATTTATTTATCACTTATACCTGTAACCCAAGTTGGTCTGAAATAGTTGATGAGTTGCTGCCAGGACAATGTGCTGTAAATAGACATGATATAGTTGCAAGGGTTTTTAGACTGAAAGTTAAAAAGCTAATCACTGTTATTACCAAAGGAAAAATATTTGGAGAAGTATTATGCTTTATGTATTCAATAGAATGGCAAAAGCGCGGCCTACCGCACGTGCATATTTTAGTGTGGTTGAAAGGCAAGTTGAGACCTGATCAAATAGATAAAATTATAAGCGCTGAAATACCGAATCCGAATAGTGACAAGACACTCCATGAAATCATTGTTAAAAATATGATTCATGGTCCATGCGGTCCTGAAAATCCTCAATGCCCTTGCATGAAAGATGGGAAATGCTCTAAAAAATATCCTCGCAAACTTATTAAAGAAACTGTTCACAATGACAATGGATATCCGTTGTATCGCAGAAGAGCACCAGTAGACGGAGGTCAAACAGCATCTGTAAAACTTCGAAATGGTAGTTATGTTACTATAGATAATAGGTGGGTGGTTCCTTATTCGCCTATTTTGTCGAAAATGTTTAATGCACACATAAATGTTGAGGCTTGCAGTTCAGTACGCGCAATCAAATATATCTGCAAATACATTAATAAAGGTAGCGACCAAGCTATTTTTAATTTTAGAAACACAGAGGTCGCTAATCCCGTAGATGAAGTCCAATCATATCAATCTGGTCGTTATATCAGCAGCAATGAAGCTGTGTGGCGGCTTTTACGGTTTCCCTTACACGAAAGGCACCCCACCGTCACACACCTCAGTGTGCACCTAGAAAATGGAGAACGCGTCTATTTTACTGAAAATAACTTACATGAGAGACTATCTTCACCCCCAAAAACTACACTCACTGCTTATTTTGATCTTTGTACTAGAGATGAATTTGCAAGAACGCTACTCTACGTTGAGGTACCGAGATATTACACTTGGAATACAACAAGAAAAGAATGGAAACGCCGAATCCAAGGAGTACCTGTTCAGAATTGGCCTGGTGTTAAATCTGGAGATGCTTTAGGTCGAGTTTATACGGTCCATGTCCACAATATGGAATGTTTTTGTTTGAGAATGCTTTTACACCATGTACGTGGACCAAAATCATTCGAAGATCTCAAAATGTTTAATAATCAGATGTATCCGACATTTCGAGAGGCATGTGAGGCAAGAACTTTATTAGAGAATGACAATCAGTGGGATATAACTCTGGAAGAGGCTGCACAATGCAAGTCTCCGGCCAAGGTGAGAGAGCTCTTCGCTATATTAATAGCAACATGTGCACTTGCAAACCCACAACAGTTATGGGAAAAGTATAAAAATGATATGGCGGAAGACATTTTACACAGATTAAAACAACAGAATTCAAATGCTTCATATAATAATTTAATTTACAATGACGCATTAGCAAAGGTTGAAGACCAAGTGATCACAATTACTGGGAAAGATTTATCTGGTTTTGGGATGAGCCGACCACAAAGAGTTGGAGAAGTTAGCAACGATTTAATGCGAGAACTTAATTACGATTCTGTTTCATTAAATCGTCAAGTAACGCATGCGCTCCCAATGTTGAATTCGGAACAAAGATTAGTCTTTGACACAATTATGGAAAAAGTTACCAGTGGCGTTGGTGGTTTGTTTTTTTTGGATGCTCCAGGAGGCACTGGCAAAACATTTCTTTTAAATTTGCTTTTAGCTCAAATCCGAAAAGATAAAGGAATTGCCGTTGCAGTAGCTTCCTCTGGAATAGCTGCTACGCTACTTAGTGGAGGACGAACAGCGCACTCAGTTCTTAAACTGCCATTGAACTTAGCTCATGAGGAAATGCCTGTTTGTAACATTAGCAAAAGTAGTGAGCGCGGAAGAATGTTGCAGCAATGTAAGCTATTGGTTTGGGACGAATGTACAATGTCCCACAAAAGAGCAATCGAGGCACTAAATCGTACTATGAAAGATATCAAAAGCAACCAGAGTATTATGGGAGGGATGGTGGTTCTTTTAGCTGGTGACTTTAGACAGACGTTGCCAGTTATTACTAGGGGTACACCGGCAGATGAAATAAACGCCTGTCTGAAAGCTTCTGTATTATGGGTACACGTAAAAAAGTTTTGTTTGACTACAAATATGCGAGTATTACTACACAATGATTCTCAAGCAGGAACATATGCGGCGGCGCTTCTAAAAATTGGAGAAGATTGTATGCCAACCGACAGTAATGGCATGATAACACTGAGACGTGAATTTTGCCAAAATGTCGAGAGCTCAGATGATTTAAAAAAAAATGTCTACCCTGATCTACAAATAAATATGGGCAATCGAGAATGGTTGTGTAAAAGAGCAATTTTGGCGCCGACAAATGAGACTGTAGGCCAGATCAACGAACAAATTATGTCAGACGTGGAAGGCGATGTTGTCGAGTACCTCTCAGTGGATACCGTAGTGGACACTGAACAAGTGACATCGTACCCAATAGAGTTTTTGAACTCTTTAGAATTTTCAGGAGTGCCTTCTCATAAGTTGAGGCTGAAAGTTGGCGTTCCAGTGTTATTAATGAGAAACCTTGACGCACCAAGACTATGTAATGGTACACGGTTACAAATTACTCACCTGGGACGCAACATTATAAAAGCTGTAATCATGACTGGAATGGCAACAGGAGAAAATGTATTAATTCCACGTATACCAATAATTCCAACCGATTTACCATTTCAGTTTAAAAGAGTTCAGTTTCCCCTGAAAGCAGCATTTGCTGTTACAATAAATAAAGCTCAAGGACAGACGCTGAAAGTTGCAGGTGTACATTTACAAAAAAACTGTTTTTCCCATGGGCAACTCTATGTGGCGTGCTCACGAGTGTCAAACTCGCAAAATCTTTTTGTTTTGGCAAAAGATGGAAAAACAAAAAACGTTGTATATAAAAATGTATTAACTTAATACATTTGGAAAATAATAAAGATAAGAACTATTGTGGTTTATTGCGTTATAAAAATCACAATTTGAAAAATTATAAGAAATCAAAATATGTACTTAGATAAGTAACTATCTTCATCTTTAAGGAAAAATAAACGTTAAAGAAATAAGGAAAACAAAATCCAATAGATAAATCCTGTATAGTCACAATAGCTGAGCAGCTATCGACACAGTCGTCAAGCGCCCTTATATATATCGCAGATTGCAGTATATCGCAGATCCCGCTCCCGCAAAGTTATTTTAATACGATGGTAACTCCTTACATATTCGTTGAAATCGCATGCTGTCAAGGGTAACTTTGTTTAAAAGCACGTGCCTGCGATTAATGACTTATTTATTTGGATAAGGATTAATATCATGTTTATCAAACACCTCCGCAAAAAATGTATTATTTTAGAGCCAATTTCATTGTCATAAAAAGGTTGTAATGACTAAGATATATGCTGTCGCAGACATATTTTTATAACTTTTAAAGGGAAACAATTTCGTGACGCAAGATTTTTGCGTAACTTTTACCGTTTACGCAGCGCACGCAAGAAAAACTCTAAAAATATATATATTTTCCCGTTTTTGCAACATTATTCGTTGCTTCTCCAGTCCTATTACTCATAGCGTGATGTTATATAGCCTACTAGCTATTGCCCGCGCCTTCGTTCGCGTAGCATAATTACTTTTGCAAATATTATACAAACTGTGATTTACAATAAACCAAAATAGTTTTATATAGTTTTATATTTTTTAAACTGAATTGGGAACTCGTACGAATTATCGATATACGGGAAATTAATACACTCCTTTTGCCATTTCAGTTATGATTATAGCTTTTATTATGTTGCGTCCCAGATAAGTAAATTCTAGCCGTGTACCATTACATAGTCTTGGTGCGTCAAGGTTTCTCATTAATAACACTGGAACGCTAACTTTCATCCTCAACAAGAGTTCCACGTCTTCTACATTGCCTTCCACGTCTGACATAATTTGTTCGTTGATCTGGCCTACAGTCTCATTTGTCTGCGCCGAAATTGCCCTTTTACACAACCATTCTCGATTACCCATATACATTTTTAGATCTTGATAGACATTTTTTTATATCATCTGAGCTCTCGACATTTGGACAAAATTCACGTCTCAGTGTTATCATGCCGTTTCTGTCGGTTGACATATAATCTTCTCCGATTTTTAGAAATGCCGCCGCATATTGTCCTGCTTGAGAATCATTATGTAGTAATACTCGCATATTTGTAGCCATACAAAACGTTTTACATCTACCCATAATGCATAATCCTCCAGACAGGCATGTATGTCGTCTGCCGGTGTACCTTCAGTAATAACTGGCAACTTCTGTCTAAAGTCACCAGCTAAAAGAACAACCATCCCTCCGATGATACTCTGGTTGCTTTTGATATCTTTCATAGTACGATTTAGTGCTTCGATTGCTCTTTACATTGTGGGACATTGTACATTCGTCCCAAACCAATAGCTTACATTGCTGCAACATTCTTCCGCGCTCACTACTTTTGCTAATGTTACAAACAGGCATTTCCTCATGAGCTAAGTTCAATGGCAGTTTAAGAACTGAGTGCGCTGTTCGTCCTCCACTAAGTAGTGTAGCAGCTATTCCAGAGGAAACTACTGCAACGGCAACTCCTTTATCTTTTTGGATTTGAGATGATAGCAAATTTAAGAGAAAAGTTTTTCCAGTGCCTCCTGGAGCATCCAAGAAAAAGACAAACCACCAACGCCACTGGTAACTTTACATAATTGTGTCAAAGACTAATCTTTATTCCAAATTCAATATTGGGAGCGCATGCGTTACTTGACGATTTAAAGAAACAGAATCGTAATCTACAACTTTCAGCCTCAACTTATGCGAAGGCACTCCTGAAAATTATAAACAGTTTAAAAACTCTTTGGTACGATATCACTTGTTCAGTGTCCACTACAATATGCACTGAGAGGTACTTGACAACATCGCCTTCCACGTCTGACATAATTTGTTCGTTGATCTGGCCTACAGTCTTATTTGTCAGCGCCAAAATTGCCCTTTCACACAACCATCTTCGATTGCCCATATTTATTTGTAGATCTGGATTAATAACATTTTTTTTAATAATTAAACATTAAGGACCGGAGCAGCAACGAAAATTTTGTTGCTGTTCTGCGAAAATGTTGCAAAAACGGGAGAATATACATACATAGCGGGATAAGGAAGGGCGCTTGGTGACTGTGTCGATAGCTGCTCAGCTATTGTGACTATACAGGATTTGTCTATTGGATTTTGTTTTCCTTAGTTTTTTAACGTTTGTTTTTTTCCTTAAAGATGAAGATAGTTACTTAACTAAGTACATAATTTAATTTCTCAAAATTTTCAATTGTGATTTTTATAACGTTTTTTCCTTACTTATACTCTGGTACTATTCTCTAATTAACGCGGGTGAAACCGCAGGGCACAGCTAGTCTTATATAAAAATGAGCAAACAAGCATGCAGTTCACGTAATAATAAGTGACTACTACCGTCCGTTGACAGATATGTCAGTAAGATAAGAATCTCATTTGGGGTTGATCAAGATGCGTTATGTGCTATCTTCGATGATTAAGTTGGAACGACGTAGGTAAATATTACTTTACCACAACCTTCAAACCATAATACAGCAGCGCTTAATACTACTGTTATGAGGCAGAAATGGGTATGATGATGGGTGGTACCATCATTTGCAGCCCACCTGATGGTAAGTAGCTACTGCCCCCATGGACATTTATAAGCAAACCTAGGTACGATCAAAGTCTCACCCAAGGTTACCCGCAGATGCGTTGCTACCCCTGAAGACTAAAATGGAATGCCTCGAAAATGTATGTCTTCCTTACCACACTCTTCAGACCAGAACACAACAGCGCATAACACTGATGTTATCAGGCAGAAATAGGTGTGGCGGTGGTGCTTCCGGATTCGAATTACAAAGAGTTCAACCACCATTAAAAATTATTAAGATTTGACATACTTAAGAAAATTTTATGGATTTGGCTATATTATTTCTACCATTTTATTAATATTAACATTAAAAAAATATGATCACTGATCGAATTTTCGAGCTACCTCCTGTATTAGAAACCAAATTCATAAAACAAACAACTAGCCACTAGCTAAGCTATTCTAACTACTTATATTACTAATAAAACCATACTTTAATATAAAATCGAACATGAGTCAAATACAATACCTGTATAAGAAATTATATGCATAAGATCTCGTATCTTTACCCTTACAATTAGGTCCAAACATTAACGGTTTATTAATTAATATCTTTAATTGATCTTAAATTGTTTCTTGGAACCATAATCGTTATTAATGTCGAACAAATTGCCGCTTCAAATTTGGGCGGAGCGTCTGGGATTCGATATTCATCCAGATGAGAGATCACAACAAAATAATCAAGTTACCTGCCTTCCACACAAACTTAATCTTCCAGGAAAATAATTCATGCTAGGCTAACATCCTAATACAAATGCTACCAGCAGATGATTATGAAATTACAGTGTTTCCTGCTTAGAAATACAGTATTAAAAATACAGTAAATGACATTTTCTTTTTCAGTAGAAAGTAAGTTTTTTTACTTATTTAATATAAATGGCATAATAATAGTTTAATAAAAAATGTCACTAGGCGTTGAGAAAGAGAAATTTACGTCGACGAAAAAAAAGGTTATATACTTCAATAAAGTATAATTGTTATGAAATACAATAATAAAATTCTAATTTTATATGCTTAAAAGAACGTTGTTGTAAAATACATTAGATCTACTGTTATTACAGTGCATCTGGAAGCATCGCCTAATATTATTAAAGGAAAATTAAAGGAAAAATGATTTCGAATAAATAAAACATTTTTCCTGTGTCGCGGGTGCCATAGACACACAAAGACGAATATACAAACACCCAGATCCAGAGCAAATCTAAATTCATCATTTCAATACCTGCCTGGCCTGGAATCGAACCCGGAACCCACTGCACATCAGAGATATAAATAAAATGGCTTAAGCATATTTTTTATGCAATTATAATTTTCTTAAACTGACATGTTTATTTGTTTAGGATTAACTTAGGATCTGAAAAAGACAAAACACTTCTGTACAATTACAAATGAATGAAACTCCTTTCTCAACATTAACAATAACATACCTACAACTTTTATAATTACTAATTTTATCTCGCTCAAAGACCTCTAAATATATAAAATTGCTTTTTATTATCCTTTTAGATTATAAATGTCACTGGGTATTACAATGACGTGACAGAGAAATACCCTAAAAATGGCATATTTACCCTGACTCAACATAATAACAAGTTTTCCAAATAAGTTCCAACTTGTACCTATAGACAAGAATGTAGTTACATCCAATGGCAGACTTATTTCCCTAAGTATCATAAAACCAGTTAAGTAAATTAATACATCATCACGTCGTCATCGATTACTCTCAAAGGTGGCAAAACCCAAATAATGACGTTTCAAAGGATATCAAATAAATGGCACGCCATAACCGCTCTTAAAATTTTGGACAGAAGTATTATAATTGCTTGGACCTTATTTAAAGCGATCAGATGCCAAAGGCTTTTTTGACCTTCATTAATTATTATAAAGGCCGTTTTGAGAACAGTCATAGCCCAAAAGCGCGATCAAGTCAATGTAACGTTTTTTTAAAGGATAGGTACTCATATATAAGATATACATAATAAATATTTATGTTTTTATATTTATTAATCGTAGAGGATTTTAGAAATACGTTTATCTTTTTAAGTAAGTGGATATTAAAAACAAAAAGTTATGAAAGTGACTTTAACTTTGAAAATAAATTATTGGATGTAAAAGTAAACTTTAACACATGTGATTACGGATCAGCAAACAAGACTCGTGTATTATTCAATAAGTTAAATAATTACTAATATTTGCTTAAGAAATATTTGAAAACGATAAACGTAATGTGCCATAAAAATAACGACGTTTTCTTTGAAATACTTATTTGTACTTGCTTACTTATTGTTAATAATTCTTAAGCCTTAAGACGTAACCATTACGTTGTGTCAACAAGTATGTCTCACCAGAGAACATCTGTGCTAACACGCACACATATAAACGCACACAAACAAACACACACAAACATATCAGTTAATTTCTGCAAAAGTCGCAAAACATACAATTTGCGAGTGTGTCCCTTTTAAGGCGTCAACGTGGGTACAACGAACTTAGCTTAGATAGGTACAGTTTTCCTTCTACGAATATGTGACATCATGCGGTCACACAAACATCTTAATCTCGGGTTTTTATACGTTATTTTATTAATGTGCTACTTGTGTGTGATAATTCATTTTTAGCTCGCAATTGACATGTGTCTGATGAATAATTAACAATACAGTTTTATTTTAAGAGAATATGAGAATGTGTGCAAACGGGTGTGCCCATTTAATACTAAGTAGACGCATAGGTTTATGTGTAGATTTTTTTAAAGAACTTTAACAACGCGGGGGCGCCTTTAGGATTTTACCGGACACTAGCTGCACCAGTTGTTCTGTTCAATTAATTAGTAATGGATGTCTCCTCATAGAGTATAAGGAGTTTAGGTCATAGACCACCAAGCTGGCCGATTACATTTTTTTAGGATTATATTGACTTGAGAGCTATTTTATCATCTTAATATTTCTATTACGATGAAACCATTTATTTCCTAATGATGAATTTCTTTACAATTTTAGGAAATTATAATTTCCAATAACAACATAACCTTGAAAAATCGAAAGTTATACGGAAAAAGGAGATTAAACAACATCACAGTGAATAATAAACGATACATCATTCTGAAATAATTTCCTGATCTAGAGTTCCTGAAATTGAAAAACCATTTTCCATGCACCTCACTAGTGTGTAAATACGGGTATTTGAAAAAGTTCCAACATGAAACGAATTTATCTATTCTAGTGGTTCTGAAACATTTTTTCTCAATTAGTATGTATTATTTTTTCCTTTACCCTTGATTTGATTTAATAACCTGATCTTGACCTGATTTGAGTATGAATAATAAGCTAATGTGGTTTGGTGAAATTCCCGGTAGTTTCCGTAGTTATGTTGTGACTCAGAAAAAAACTTACGACTCATCGCGCAATTAATTATTGTGTTTATAGTGACATGGTCGTATCCACGTAGTCGTTTTAGCATGATATATAGCACTAACAGGGGTTTCTTAAAATTATATTATGTTAAGCGCTTATATAGTATATTTCATCCCATCCATCCATCAGCCTTTTGAGGTCCACTGTGCCATAATATGTACATGTAATTGACTCCAAATACGAAAGTAAATCTAAGGTTGATCAAATTTGTCTCTTCTCCGAGAATTTTACAGACAGGCAGTTACATTGCTACATCTGCTTTTAAGAAAAAAAAGTAGCCCCACATTATTATTATATAAGAAATAAATAATAGTTTAAAAAAACTAAAAAAAACGCTTTTTATAGAAAACCGAACTAAAAAATAGAAAAAAGGTGGTGATGGTGCTCCCATGCAATGAATGTTGTCATTAAAAAATCTTATCGTACAAAGTATTATATCCTTCTTTTATACAAGATTATACATGAAAATATATGGATGGATATTAATTACATTTTACGCAAAAAATACTATAAGGATTTCGATTCAATTTAATACACAAATAGTTAACGTGCATTACTACGCAATACACGCTTTACCGAAATAAACTAGGCTCACGTGGACG
>DWLI01003710.1:0-11531 GCA_018249915.1 Cecropterus dorantes dorantes
CATAACGCGCTGGCCAAGTGCGAATTGCTAGACTTTACACATCTTTGAGAAGGTTTTTTTAAAGAACTCTCAGGTGTAGGTTTCCTCACGATGTTTTCCTTCACCGTAAAGCAGTGATAATTAACTTCTATTCTAATACGCACAAAATTATTGAAAAATCAGTCTGGAAAGTCAGCCTGGGATTCAAACCTTGGACCCTCAATCGAGAGGCCGAGTTTTAACCATTCGGCTAACACTGCTCCACTCCAGTTTTATGGAGCAGAAAAACGAAATATATATTGAGTTTTCTTATTAAATACGAATGAAAAATAAAATTGAAAAAAGTTATCAACACATTATTATACAACAATTACACTATCACTGCAATTGAAATTAGCCAATGTTGTGTGCTAACCCAGAAGCTAATTATTTTCTCTATATTAGGTACCTACTTGCAATTACATCCGAACTTGCTTATTTTCTATTGTATAACAAATCAATCCGAATTAGAAAGGTAACACAATTATTTGAAAGATTCGAAAAGATTTCAATTTCCGATGAATCGAAACTTAGTTTTTGTGTAAATATCATATAAATAAAGGTTGTTTAAATATGTCGAAAAACGTTAAAAATATGTTATATAATATTAAACATTAATATTTTCAGTATAATTAAAAAAAATAATCGTATAATTTGTCAACAATGTATTTTAATCGGACGCTTTAAAATAAATGGAAAACAACAACTACAACGCTAGTCTTTGTGATATTAGAAAATATTAGGTAATGTTAATATTGAATAATACGAGGGTTATTACCAGTAACGAACCTAGGCTTATCAATAAGATGGTGCATAAAAAAGCGAGGGTAGGGCGTGTGCGGCCAGGCGTGACGGGTTGGGCAACGCGCGGCGCGACAAAACCGAGCGCGCACCGCTCCGCGCGACACTAGCGTGCCATGTGCGCGCCGCTGCTGTTGCTGCCGCTGCTGCTGGCGGGCCCGCTCGCCGCCGCGCCCCCCGCGCCTCCCGCGCCCGCCAGTGTCTTCGTTATCGCAGACACCGCCAACGATACTCTCACCATCGCCGACAATGTCAGCCACACTATAGCCGCAAACGATACGATATCTGATCTATTAGACGCTAACAATGACACCCTTGTCGATCCTGATGGAGACCACGATCCGATCGTGCGGAAGAAAAGGACATTCGGAGACATAGTGTTCAGGGGCTTAGCTGATGTTCTCGGTTACCAAGTGCAAAGAAAACCACCTCAAGAGGCGTTCCCGCCGCCCCTGGCACCCGTCCCAGGCATCGATATTCCACTGCAAGCTGGCCCTGCTCCTGCACCGGCTCCTCCGCCTCCACCACCATGTGGAGCACCACGAGCAGCAGCTCCACCGCCTTGCAAAGCGCAACGTCCACCTCCACCACCTCCACCTCCTCCACCAAAACCGGCGCCGCCGCCGTGTCCCAAACCGAGAGCTGCTCCGAAACCTAAACCTCGACCACCTCCACCACCACCACCACCTCCTCCGCCGCCACCACCGCCCTGCGGTAAGCCGCGAGCCAACCCAGCCAAGCCTGCTCCTTGTGCTCCACCTCCACCACCTCCACCACCTCCAAAAGTGAAGGCAGATTCTAATCTAGAAACAGTTTCCTCCAATTTCCGCCTTGACTTTAATTTTAACAGAGCTCCAGCGACTGCGGCCCCACAGGCAGAGGTGGCAGAGGAAGTTGCTGCTGAGGAACAGCCTCAAGAGGAGGAACAGTTTACTCCAATTGCAATAGAACCTCGCGCTGCCAAGCTACCGCTGACGGAATCGCGAAAGCCGCGAGTGTATGTGGACGCTTTTGTTGTAAGAAATGGAGTTGCGCGTCGCGTGGACACGTTAGATGCCCAGCATCTTAATGCTAACGGACAGCAGGATGCAGCCGATAGTGATTACCTAGCTTATGATGACGACACAGCAGCTGCACCGCAAGATGACTACTACGAAGATGTTCAGGAGTCTCGTGACCGTGGTAAAGCTGTTCGTGATTTTGGCACCGCTGTCGATCGCTTTTGGGAACAGAAACAACCGAAAAGAAAGAAGAAAAAGAAGGTTCCACAAAATGACTACAGAGACGTACATTTTGGTGACAGAGATTTAGCTGACGAGTATCGAAGACGAAATGACGAGTCACATCAAAGTTTGCAACGAGAGCGCGCTAACCCGAACCGTATACCTTTGCCGGTTCCAGAGGCCGAAGAAGAGGATGCCGAATTAACTACCACCACACAGGACCCTCGACGCCGATTAAATCCGCGCGTTTTACCGCCAACTGAACAAAATCCGGGTCAAATAGATACTGTGACAGTTCGGGTTCCACCAATATACAAAGAACGACACCCCAAAAAATTACATCGGGAACATCCCGACAGAGATGACGAAAACGAAAATCATTCTGAAGAATTGGGGTATGAACAGAGATATAATTCCGATGACGACGATGAAAACGAAGCTATATACGCACGCAGTGAGCCACCCAAACGTAAGCGAAAGCGTAAACATAACCGTCGAACGCGTTCCGTGGATGACGACGATCCTTACTCAGCTGGTGACTATGATTATTTTGGCAAAAAACAACACACATCTAAAGAAAAGAAAGCATTTAAAGGGTTAACCGAAACCCCACCGACAAAAGACGGTAAGTTAGCGAAACTCAAGGAGAAGCCAAAAGAAGTCGACTATTTCTTAGACGATCACGAAAGGCTCCAGGAAGACCCCGAAATATTCGGTGAAAATGAAAGAACAAATGAAGACGGGCGTTCAGATGACTCTGGCCGACTAGATGACTCCGGCCGATTAGATGACTCTGGCCGTTTCGATGATAGTGGACGAGCTGATAACAAGGAGCGATCAAATAAGGATACAGAGAGATCAAACGACAGCGGGCGGGTTGACGAAAAAGAGCGCACGGATAAGTTGAGTCCTAATGCGAAAGTACAAGAAACGCGTTTTTTTAACAACTACGTTCACGCAACTAAAAAGAAAGAAGATGACCCTCGCTCCGTGGGCTCCTCAGTCAGAAGAAAAACCATATGAACCGGAGCGACGTGAGCCCTCAAACTCGTCCACGAGTATCCGCCATAATCATAATTATTTATTGTAAACAATTGTTTTGTATACTTTTTACATAAGGGAATATAGTCGCTCCCGGCGATATATGTAGATGTTGCATTTCATTATTACGTTATCAAATCAGGGAAGAGCGACCTGTGATGTTCTAGTTTAGTTTTGTACGCATGTCGTCGTAGACAATCTTATTATTTTTATACTTAGCGCTAAGCGAGCTGTATTATAAGGTTTCTTAATAAAGCGTTTGTCAATATGCTGTTTCATTATTAGTATTAGAATCGTCGATTACAGCTGGGGCGTGAAATTCGATTTTCACAAGGCGACGACAACGTCTGTCGGCTAAGTGGGTGAAGGTCCGGCGAGATGAAATAGAAAACGGACCAACTTGGACCGGTCGTTGCCACCGAGATTTGCGAAAAGTGCGCTGCGACCTCTGGCGGAGCATTGACCCAAAATGCTTTTTGTACGCCCTATACAAGAATACGAACTGAACTGAGAAGTTGACTAGAAATTACTTGCCTAGAATTTCTATTTTGTAATTAATGTCGTGACAAATATTTACTAAAAAGCGACGAAAATTACTCGGAATTTTCCAATGGAAATCGTCCACAACTTTCCATAATGTAAACTAAATAACAAGTAGAAAACGAAAACACCTCGTGTTGCAACCAGCCCGCCACCTGCAAGCGAGCAAAGTGTTCCGGAGGCTGTATTGTAATCTGACAGCGCGTAATATCCGCTATCTAAAGATAATTGTATTGTAATGATTTAACGAAACATTTACATAAGATTCAATCAACACCTTGTATTGTCGAAAATGTAATACAAGGTGTACAAATTGCATACCTTTAATAAATTACTGGTCCAGTTACTAGCGAAAAAATATGCGAAAACAGAATATTTCCACGATTCAGTCGCAAAACAATTATTGTGCATACTTTCATAATGCAATATAGTTAGTATAATAGTTGCAATATGCATAAAATAAATTGTTTACTACTGAAAGTTATTGACATTATTATTAATAAACAACTAAGTTGTAGACTTAGTTTTAATTTCGTATACTTTTGTACTAATGATGTAACTTCACTTAATTAAACAGTTGAATCAAAGTCTATTGTCAGAATTTTTCGAAACGAATAACATGTTGCTGATCTCAATTCTAACACTACATTTATTTTAAGTTATTTTTGGTTAGAAAATATTACAATTTTCTAACCAAAATGAGACCTAGCCAAATTCAATCTTAAATTGATAACTTGACTCTAATACATCAGATAATAAAATTGAAAATAGCGTGGTCAATATGACAAAAGTTCGATCCGTGATAAATGGTGAGAACGGGGGCTTTCTACCTGAGTACCTGACTTGGTACTGACCTGTGATCATCGATTCGGACCGGCCTTGACCGCGGGCCGCGGTCACGTGTCTCAAATAGCCTGGTTTCTAGATATTTGTGTAAAACTTAAAAGTAATATAATATAATAATTCAATAAACTGAGTAGGTACCAGAGAAATCGATTCAATTGACGTGTATTACAACAGCTTATGGAAAAATCGAATATTTTAATGATATTTAAAATAAAGAAATCGATCAACACCAATAGTTTATGTGCATTAAGTGATTTATAATGTCACACGACGTTTTTCTTGTAGTTTATGTAGTTAGGTACTCAACTAACAGTATTATAATTAAATAAGTCTAGAAATTCCACAGTTTATTATACTTCTCCATCTGTCAGCATTGAAACAGTGTGATGGAGTTTATTGCAGGCGTTCTCCATTTATGAGTATTTTTATTTGTTTAAAATATGGAAGTAGAATACGAGCATGCGGTCCACCTGATGCTAGTGGAAACTGCCGCCCATGGACTTGCGTTAAAAACCCTGATTAGATTACAGTTTTACCCTTAGTTAGCCACAGATGTTTTGCTACCCCTGAAGACTAAGTTGGAAAGCCTCCAATAAATATTGCTTCCTTACCACAACTATCATACCAAAACACAGCAGAACATAACACTGCTGCTGCTGTAGAAATAGGTGTCGCTTTCAGAGTCGAACTACAAAGAGTTCTACCACCTTTAAAGTCGTGAGTAGAGAGCCGTGTTTGGCTGTTCATACTTATACTTAATACTTAGAGATTGTATAATATACCTTGAGATAATATAATTATTTAAGCCTTATTTGTATTTACTGCAAAACTGACAAAAAACATCCTTTAGTTAATCGATAGGATATTTGTTAAAAACCTTGATTCTTGTTAACATTGTTTCCTAAGCTAGTGGCGCCCCGTAGCGAGATATCATATAACTACCAGCCTCTACCTGCAGAGTCGTGTTTTGTGTAATGTTGAATACTGCCACTAGATGTCTTATATTTATATATTTTTCAGAAGTTTATAAATATGTAATGCAATATTAAAAGAGATTTTTTTTTCAAAACAGTGTAATTTCTGGTGATATATAATAAATTAATGGCCAATGTTCGGTCGTAGTTACCAGTTCGTAGATCAGTTAATTGAAGAGTTTCATCTAGTTTCATCTAGGTTTTAACAACTAATATGTAATACATCAGACAGTCATCACGACACCAAACTCTACATCAGTATGACTGAATAAAGTCATTTCCACAATATTGAAAACTGAAATGCTCATGTCTTGTGATTACTATCCTGGTTTACCATGCACTAGGTTCGACACCCGACCAAGCTAAAACAGAAAATAAATTTTGATTTGTTTTTAATGTTATTGTATGAATTTGGGCAACTACATTGTGCATCAATTTACTTTTTACTTTTTGTGTACTGTAACAATCCATTATGAATATACATAAACACAAATAATGTGATGCTAAAAAACATATATCATGGTTAATTCTTGATTAATTTATAAATGAAGCCAGCAGGTATCGTCAGCGACTTTGCTATTTATTCATAAGTAAAAAATGGAGTAACAGACGCATAGTCGTGCTTAAAAAAGGCAGATGCTAAATAGTGCACTCATAATTGCATTAATTATTGGAAGATCCTTATCCACTTATCGGACAACCTCGTTAATTTTTTTGATGAGAATAGAACTGATTGGTTCCAGAAAACTATGTTTTTTAAATACCGGTTGCCATTAACCTTCTAACCCATCAATCCTTCTGATCAGGGAACGGTACATGTTTCTAATATGAAAAAGTGGTGTCCAAGTGTTAAAATAGAAGTGGAAGAAATCCTAACCCTGAGAGGGTTAGGATTTCTTTCCACTTCCACACATTTCTTCCCTCCGAAACCCTGCAAATTAAATACACTAGCTGTTAATTACCTTAACAGCTAGTGTATTTATTAAGCAGTAACAGGTATAGCGGTGATGCTGCCGGAGTTGAACCACAAAAGGTTCTGCCACTATTATTAACTACTCCTACCACTACCTACCTACCACCTTTAAGTTTCTATTTGAATGGAAATAAATATACTCATGGTTATTTTCTATTTTTTTCTGTCTTAAATTTAGGAACTACTCAATCCATTAAGAGGAACGAGCAAGGATGAGACTGGACGGATTGTTACACAAACCGTATTTCCGAGCGGCGGCGCGTGCGCAGATAGTGAGAGCGAAGAAAGTGATGTCGTATATTTGGTAACGCCGGCGTGCGCGCGCATCGCGATGTCCTTGCCCCAGGGATGGATTCAAAATGATGATGAACAACTAATTCAGAATAAAAAACGAAAATGAATATGTGAAGCATTGTATGGTTTGAGGAAATCAAAATGCAGATGCTCGTCTGACATTTCTAAGTAAAATGCACGTTGGTTTAATTATACTTGACGTGACTACAGTCTTGTCAGTCCTTCTACTGTAAAAGGATAAAGAAATTTCAAACCAAATAGAAATGTATTTATTTTAAAATTTATTCCTATTATATTAATATAATTATTTAAAGTTAAATTGCTACTTTTGCTTTCGTGTTATTTTTATAGAAGAGGTGAAAAATAACATAGAGGTAAAAAATAAAATTTATTCACTTTAATAACGCAAATCAAAAACAAAATTGAAATTTAAAATTTATTTTAGTGGTCCGTTTAATGTATAGGAAAAATTAATTCATATTGATGCGTGTGTATTAAACCTTTTTCATTCGCATAAAATCCACGCTCTATAAAATATTAAGTATATTATCAATGCTACTCCGCGGACTAAGATGGAACGTTCACAAAGCGCATGTGCTCAAGGATGAGTTGTTCACTTCGTGACAAATAGAAGATAAAAACGTCGTAGCTTTTTTAACATAGGTATATATAAAGGGAACAGCGTAAGTTCGTCTCTGGCCACCGTGGTACAATTTTCTCTCGATTACGTTAGCCGATCGATTGGTATTCAAGCAAACGCCTCTGTTACAGGAATGACGGCAGCGCCATACGTGCTTGACTTGCACAAGCAATGAAGCCGTACAAACTGCGCTTTGCTTAGAAGATATTAGGATTGAGATTGCAATGTACACAATTGGGGAGTTAAATTGTTATAGGCGCATTTGCTTAGAAGGGATCGTTATACGCTGCAGTGGTAGCGGAGCGTACGGCTACCCCGAGTGAAACTCACACGCTGGCTACATACTAATGTGATGTTCTTTAAGTTATAAGTATAGGTGGTCGTGGGCGATGGCACCGGTCCCAGAGTTAGCGCCGCGCCGACCGGCCGACCGCGCAACATGAAGCTCGTACTAGTAAGTATCCGGGAAAGCTCAGTGATCAGCTGTGAAACAGTGCAGTGTTGTGTTGGTGTTCGTGTTCGGATCATGCGGTGTAACTTAGTGGTTCCCGTTGGAATCAAAACAACAATAATCATACAATAAATCAAGTCATTGCGTGATAATTAAGTAACTGTGCCGTGTAATTAATTTACATTGGAACTAATATATAGCTATAATTATTTTCAAGTATTACCCATAATAAGACTAACGAGTGTAAATACTACGTGAAGTGGAGATTGTATTGCAAATATCATAAAAGCTCAATGGAATTTGGTGGTGTGTTTCAGGTCATCTTGGTTATATGCGCCTGCGTGTATGCAGCAGTGGGAGATGTCGCTCATATAAAATCAGTCAAAGCAAAGGCGCTCGGACGATTGATCAAGGGCAAGCACCACAAACGAGGCATCCTCTCAGCCATCCCACCCTTCAAGCTGGGCCACGACATACCGCTAGTCACACATTCCGTGGTGAAGCCTCTCGTAGTGACGTACCCGCCCACCGCAACCGTCGCAGCCGTCAAAGTACCTCTGACAAATCCCCTTGTGCCGCACTACCCTGTCCCTGTAGGACATAAGGTTCCCGTACCACATCCTCATTATGGATTGAAATTTCCTCACACCAAATTTATTGTACCAAAACCAGAGAACCACTTCCATCACCATCATCACCACGTAGCACCGAGACCTGTAGTTCCAATCGTACCTGTGCCACCTCCGGCACCTATCCCGGTACCGCAGCCAACTGCCACCATAGCGCACCCTGTCCCTGCCCCATCACCTCCGCTAATCGTTCAACCTCCTATAGTCCCGGCGCCTCCAGTCCCTCACCCCGTACCACTCGCTCCTGCTCCAATTTTCCAATCACATCCCGTGCCACTTGCGCCCCCACCGGTTCACTTCCTACCCCAGAATCACCTACATCTAAAACCACTTCTTCCAGCAGCGGCTGTTCCCCTGCCTCCAGTACAAAGTTTCTCTTCCCCGGCAATCCCGCAACTTCCTTATGTAATTCGACCTGGTGGATCTGTACAATCATCCGTATTCGCAACGTTTCCCAGATATCCACTACTTAACTATCAGTCGCCTGTGATACCGCTTGCAACCGCCTTGCCTGCGGGACACGTGTCATCAGTCCAACAAGTGTTACTGGAGCGTCCCCAGCCACCTCAATATCATTTTATTCCACAAGCGTCAGCGCACGGTGGATTTTTTGAGCACCACGTACCAAATGTGGCAGTGGAGCAAACACCGACTTTGTTGCATCCGACGCAAGTTGCTCCTCCCTCTATAATTCCTTTAAATCCGCCACTTGAAGTCCCACAGCCAAGTGTGCACTTGCATCCGACTCAAGCGGCATTCCCGCAAACCGATATTCCTTTACATCCAACTCAAGCTGCGATCCCCCAACCCGCGGTGCATCTACAACCGACGCAACCGTCCGTCCACCTGGAGCACGACGGCTGGTCGCCAGTACCATCGCAATCGCACGACGTGTCCGCGACACAGAACCCCGAAGCCCATTACCCTCAGCAAGGTCACCAGTTCACGCAGGAACAAGGCACTCAAGTGTACGAACAGCACTCCGGAGATCAATATCACGATTTCCAGCAACAACTACAGCACCACATTCAACAGCAAATAGAGCAAGCACAATATGAGCAACACCTGAACAACCAGCATCAACTGAGCCAGGAGTACGGCGCGCCGCAACAAGTCGGCCAGGAATACGGGCAACCGAACGATTACTTTCAACAGAACCAGAATTTCGGGAATCAGGGGTATGCCCAAAACGGTCAGGACTTCTCTCAACAGGGCCAAGATTTCTCCCAACAGGGCCAAGATTTTTCGCAACAAGGTCAAGATTTTGGTCAACAAGGGCGAGATTTCGCACAAAACGATTACAATTTAGCCCAGCCGGGGCAGGAGTACGGGGTACCTCAGGGGGTAGAGGGACGTAGCACTGACCAGGGCGAGCCGGCCGACCAGGGCCAGCAGTTCCATAACCATATCCCCCTTGGCCTACAGCCGCCCATCGACCGGCCGCTCGAGCACTTCCGGTAGTTACGCCTATGTCAGTATAGGATGTAATTATTTATTGTATGTAGGCGCTGAATAGTACTTTTTGATCTAAATTGTTGTAATTTATCATAAAAAATGGTGAAATCTAAATGTAATTAGAAAATAAATCGGAAAATAATGTTGAAAACTTCTATAATAAGATAAATAAAAGATGTACAATCGTTTATAAATAAAGAGAGTATGACCGTTGTCAGCTCTATATTAAGCAGCGTCTACACGTAGTGCGAATTTGAGTGTACAGCACGCGCAACGCTACCTCGTCGAAAGTGTAATGTGATAAGTCTTAGCAAATGGCTACGTATGATAGATTTATGCAGTAACAATTAAGTTGTATAAATATTATTTGGATGGTTTGATGAGTAATTGGTGTGTGATTTAGCAGTAATGGTTGGTGAAATGGCATTTTGGTAGTGGTACGTTTAAGACAAGTTTAGTGTAAATACAGCCTAATATTATTTTGTATGCAAGTATTATTAACATAGAATTAAGGTTATTTATTTATTGTGAAATTAAACGTTTCAATTCATTTTGTTTATTTTTCTTAATTTACCAAATGTAATTTTGAAAATATTACACAATATCACATAATTATTAGTCGTAGCAAAATATATAAAAAATGGCAAACATATCAGGTCTTTTTATATAGTTCATTAGATACAGCCCGGTGACAGATAGACGGACAAACAAACAGCTGAGTCTTAGTAATAGGGTCCCGTTTTTACTCTTTGGATACCTAAAAATCAGTCAAGAGAACAAGCATTACATACAGTAACTCAAGTCAGGTTTAAGTTAATGAAAGTACCAACTGGGCAGTAATATTATGTTTAGAAATGTTTGTTACGAGTGCGCAATCCACGCCGAACCGTTTTACGCAGTTATACCGCATACGTGGACTTTACCAAGTCTTGTTTGACAAACTTAAGACATATATACATTATTTATACAATATCTATACTTATGTCACAATAGTATATACATAAAAAATATACATAAGCCCGTAAATATGAAGGACGGCTTCCGATTTCACTTGTTAAATTGATGATCTTATGACGTCGGTTATTTATATATCGGTATATCGGGGAAGTGCCTGTATAACAGCTACGAAGGATCAATTTTTATCACAAAGTAAGAGCACGAGACTTATGCCTAGAGTTGCAACTAAAAATTACTAATGTCAATTTTAATTTATAAATAGTGTGCGAGTTCTATTAGACTGCATGAAAATTAACGTCGAATAGTAACTTACATTCGAAATTCCTTTCATTCATTAAAAATATACAAATAAAAAGTTTTTTATGAATAATCCTAACCCGTTTTAGTTAGGCTTTAAATACTACTTCTAGTTAACATTTTTTTATTCTATGCATACGTTATGTACAACCATACATTAAATACATTACAATACAAAACATCTCGATTGTACACCAAAACATTGATAACAAAAATATATTATTCGAGTAGTGTTTTAGTAGCTTAAAATCGATTGTTGCAACACAATATGAACACACAAATAATGCCTGTATACCTCCCAGGCTACATCCTGCTCGCATATGTCCAGCTCAGGGCCACCCCGCCCCCACCCCCCCCCCCCCCCCCCCCCCTGCCCCCCCCCCCCCCCTTTT
>DWLI01003711.1:0-11531 GCA_018249915.1 Cecropterus dorantes dorantes
CTTTGTGTGTCCATGGCACCCGCGACACAGGAGAAAATCCTAGTGCGGGGCTATGAGTATAGAAAGCGTGTTTTTTTCTTTTAAATCTAACATCAGTTAGATTTTACGCAATTGTTTCTTGTTATTTGTAAAATACTAATAGATTTTGAAGGTGAGGTTCTTCTCTGAGGCGTTCCAACTTAGTAGTGACAATGCATCTGTGATCTTATTTGGGTTCAATTACAGATTTCTATGGACGGCGGGAGCCACTTACCATCAGATGGGCTGCATGCTCGTTTGTGTTCCGATGAAGTTCTAGAATATGGATGGCAACCCATAGAGTTTTAAAGGGTAAAAACCTCTCTAAATCTTTGAAGGTATGCCCCCGTCTCCAAAAAGAGGTTAATTGCTTATAATTTTAATCGAGTATTGTACAGGACTACAGTGATTTGTGGTCATATAAAATCTAAATATATTGCTTTTAAAATACATACGTGTATCTAAAAAGATATAGTAATTCAATATTTATTTTGTAAGAAATTAGAGCTATTACGCATCTTTTATCGTATAGCATTACAACCGTTTCACATTTAAGTGAAATTGTGGACAAAAGATATTAACATACGCCTATGATAATCGTATTATGTTAAACTGAAGTCATCTAAAAGACTTTCACATTTAGGCAATCCATTTGACGGTAAGTGGCCAATGCCGCCCGTAGACGCCTGTAATAAACTTGGATAGTATGTTTCTACTCTAGAATGATTTTATATAGGTTATCTACGGATGAAGATTAACGAGAGGTCTCGGATAAAAATGTCGGATTATTACTACCTACTACAGATATGCCGAATCGTTAAAGTATAAAATCTCCGATATGCATACGAATACGGGTCATTAGTAGCAAATAAAGAATACGGATCTCAACTGTATTTCATTATGTAGTATGTAAACGCTTGTTTACATTAGAAATTTGTATATATAATTTATAAGCCAAAAGAAACTGGGACTTTTGAGCTACCGAAGGAACAAGTCAAGTTATGATTTAAAATTACAGTCGTATTATTCTTTTTTCAAAATATTACATTACAAAATATTAGATTAATCCGCAATCTGGAAAAAGAGAAATCCAACAATGAGTAATTATGAATTTAAGTTACAAAATTAATCGATATTTTAATCAGAACTGACATTTACTTTAAAGTATTTATGAGTCTAAGAAGTGAATTTACTGGTAATGGATAAAAAGATAGTTATTATCACCGTATTTTCAATTAAATTCAAGTTACTTAAAAGTATAAATATATCTATTTAAAAATGTGAATCGATTGTACCATTAAAATACGACACTTCTTTTCCGACTTAAGTTGCTCTATAATCTGTGATGGACTAGTGATGGCGGCTCCTAATATAACAAAAAGTATCTGTAACTGTTACGTAAACGTCACTCACTCGATTCTTCCGACGTTTTGTGTGTTTGTTTGTTTACCCTTTCTTTTCTTTTACAAAATATCGAATTATTTTGCTTACAGATTGCCAAAATTCGCCCGATTTTCAGGGATAACTTAATGACATACAGGCTTCAAATTAAGATTCTTTTATCTTGTTTTAGCTCTAGCCCAAAATTGTATGAAGCATGCCCAGTCTCCTTTAATAAATAATAGGTATTATAATAAACTAATTGATATACAGATTTTTCTCTTGCTTCGTGGATATATCCGCGGATGCAGATACGGAAATCTGGGACATCACTAGTTACTCCCACAAACAACATGAAAATGAAATTATGGTTATGTTGTCACGTACATGGTATGTAAGCACTAATTGGTATTTTTGCTGCCGTTAAAATGCAAAAATACAAATGGCGCTATGTTACAGCAGTCTAACTATAATGAGTTGTATTATTTTGACGCAATTAATATTTGTAATTATAGGAGAGAGAGGAGACAATAAATTATGGAGCAGTGACTGCTTAGAAACTGGCTTTCTGCTTTAATTTCATAACAAACTTTTGTTATGACGGCAATTCAAATATTGCTGTAATAATACAGAAATAAGTGCCAATGGTCTCGTAGTCCAGCTTCAAGCAGTTCCACTGCCTTTGATTTAATTATTGTTAGTTAAGAAATATAAGGTAAGAATCTTAGGAATGGATAAACTTGAGAGGTAAGAGTATAAATGGTACAAGTATACATTTTATTAAAAATTAAAAAGTAGAGACATTTTTACCTTAATATTTTATCCTTCAAGATCGAAACACCACTATCATTTCTCCATTTTAATGCAAATACACGTCTTTGTCTATTAAGTATTTTAACATGTCGTAATATTTTTCTATTGTAATACTTTTTTCCTTAACCAGTGTTTGTACTTATATTAACAATATTACGCGAAAATAATTTTTATTCAGCAAATATCGATATAAGTATCAATATCGATTTTCGTTTGATTGATGCTTCGAGATTGTAAATCACGTCACGAATAGTCCGTCACTACACACTGCTTCCTTCCGCAACTGACGTTTGTCTTGAAGTGTGACCACCACTTGACTTTCTTGGCAAGGAGTGGTGCAGGCACATAGCAATATAACTTACGTAGGCTTTGAATAATGAACGTAGAGTTTCTTCTACGTGACATATTTGCAAATTTTGTTTACATTTTCTAGTGTATAAATAGTTTTTTGTATAAATTTGAGAAAACACGGACGCTATCCGGATATTTGCAAGTGATCATTGCCTCCGGATATCTGTAGTCAAAACTAGGAAGAATTGAAGATGTACTCGACGTCAAGGAATTATGAGACGCTTTCTACATTTATAGCTACACACTAGGATATTATCCTGTGTTGTAGGTACCAACGATACACAAACATCAAAAAGCAGTACAGAATTTATTTCATCATTCAGATGTCTGACTGGCCGGGGATCGAACCCGGAACCCACTGCGTGTTAGACCTGTGTGGTGACCGCTTCGCCACGCGGGTTAACGCGGTCGTCAATTTTGAGTTGTTATTCCTGATTGTTATTCCGGGCTAAGTTGGAATACAACATTTGGAACAGTAGGGTTTACCACTGTTGGTATTAGACAGAAATAGGTTTGGCGTTTGTACATCTTGAGTCTAAGAAGGTTTCTACATTCATTAGAATGTATGTTGCTCTACTTTTATTAAAAACAATGTATCATACTAATTTTTGTTACGCAATGTTAGTAAACATTATGCAATAACGTACACCGGTCTGGTTTCCGTGGTTACCTAAAGTTTTGCATAACCAGTTTCCCATAAAATCAATTTTGATAATTATTCCATGCGTGCTTTCGAAACCGGATGGGGAGGTACTTTCGAATTCTTCATATTGTCGTAGCATGCTTATCATGAACGTTTGTGCGTCCTTACACCTGAATCGCAATTACTGTCCTACTTTATAAGACAATTATTTATTAGCATTGTCTTAATGAGTTCAAGTTTTGTAGTAGTTTACTGGAATTTATAGCATTTTTATGATCTAATAAACCTTGAGTGTGGTATTGTTGAAAATGTTGGTGAATTAAACGCTGTTAAGTTGTAATACTATTTCAGGCACTGAGATTCATACATACACACAAAGATAAATACATATTTGACTTGGAATCAAATTTGTGACCCGTATCAAAATCAATGACACTAGTCTTAGAATGTTTATAGCTTAAATATGCCTAGTAGTCTTAGATTTTAATAAATATATACAAAATTTGACACTAGTAGACCACCTAATTTAACTGTTTTTCAAATTGCATTTTTTGAATCACAATAAGATTGCATTCCGGCGTCGCTATAATGTAGCACGTGTACTGCAATGTGCCAAAGGGGTCTTCATTAAATAAAAGATACATTTTAACGTACAATTAAAACCTAAACGACTTTGACTTTGTAATTTTAAAGAAGATATAACTAAAGGACGGAATGGAAGGACATGTTTGTGTAACTGCAGTAAGAACCGTATTAAAATGATTTTTAAATACTTTTTTCTTACCATTCAACATTCGTATTAATGTTAGAGAAATATAGTTATAACATTGTCAGCATTCAGAAGACTACGAGACACACTAAAGAAAATAGTATAAATTTCTACCCATCATAATAGGGTCGGGGTCTCGGGTTCAATTGTAAGACACTTCTACTTTTTCGATATTGTTTAACAATTCATCTATCACTTATATATGATTAAATATATGATTATATGATTGGAAAGGATGATTATCCAAACTCTTTTAACAGTCGTCAGTGTATAAAAAGTCTATAATATTTATGTATAAAAGTATAAAAAGTCTACTAATCAGAGCTAGTAAACTATGGTCTCATTTTAAACGCCTATAATTAGAAATGGGACGATTATGATAATGATAATAAAATAAAACATACAAGTGATTAATACAGAAACTGCGATCACAACGATATGGAACTTGGATTATGATTCTAAAACAATAGGAGCATACAAGGAGTTTATACCAATTGTTTTGCTGCTTTTTTATATAACATCAAAGGCGTTACCTTAACCTGGTTCATTTTCATAGCGTGCTCTCTAAGAGGCCATCTCACTACTTAACGAAGTTAATATCGTGGTGTCAATTAGGTGAGATAGCGGTTATTTAAAAGGGATTTCTATTATGATGCTTCAGTTATCATTCTAGTCTCGACATCATGAAATCGTTTCAGCAGGTAATGTTCCTATTTGTTTAAAAAATACGTGATTTTTTAAAATATTGTAATTCCAAAATCTAATTTGACTAAATATTTCTTCAGGTTCTCGTGTTAATCTTCACGATTCAATGCTGCTTATGCATATTAGTAACGTCTAAGCCAATATTCAAAGGACTGACTTTCAAAAAGAATTACGAAATGGAAATAAGTGCTATTCCTTTCAAACATATATCGTTTATCAAAGAGAAGTGGTTCCCTTTCAAAATGATTGGTATAAAACATGACATTGCGAAAAGAGAAGTTAATGAAAATTTATATAGTGTTAACGAAGTGTCTATAGATAACGAAGAAGGTAAATATGCCGGACTACTTACTAGTGTGAAACATAATTTGGACCTCAATTCAGAGGGCGAAATAATTCGAAATCCAGCGCCAGTGTTTGAAAATGCAGAGGCTATTCATATAACACCAATAACGGAACAAAAAAACGTAGCAAGTGGTATTCTACATACATCTGTTATGCCTGTGAATCCTAGTATTATAATAGCACCTTCGATACAAACTACAGGAAATGTCGCGCAACCTGCAGCAGTGGTTTCTTTAACTCCAGAAGCAGTAGTGAGTCCAATTCCTGTAGAACCTGTGGTAGTACCAGAGGCTCCTTCTGAAGGAACGGTAAAACCTATTCAACCATTACACACTTATGTAGATGTTGAATCTATACAAAAACCTATAGAAAGTAGCTCAAAACTACACACTGACATATCAAGCGTAGTTCCGTTGAACACTTTGGTAGCAGGTCCTGTACAAGAAATGGATTTGCCACTTCCAGTAGATATTGTAAAAGTGGAAACACCAGTAGTTGAGGTACCAAAGGTGGTCGAAGAGATAAAGGTTGAGCCACCGGTACCACCTCCCACAGTTGAAACACCACCAGTAGTAGAACTTCCCATACCTGAAGCTCCAGGGAAGACTGGACCGCCAGGTTTATTAATGAGAGGAACACGTTTCGTCTTATACTTCGGTTCGGTAATGCTTCAATTATTATCACAGATGCTCACCAACCCGCCAAACCTAAACGGGTTTGTGGAATCACTGACATTACAATAAGTTAGGTTAAAATGATTAAAATATGTAAATACGTACAAAACTAGTTTTATTTAAAAGTCACGCAGTCACAAACGGTTTTAGAGGTATGATGAGATTGTTATGACCTCAGTTGATTAACGTCTAAAGAAATCGTATCCGTGACCGCCATGATGTCCACCAAGTCCGATTCCAAAGCCGCTGTGACCTCCATGGCCATATCCATGTCCGTGGTCATGATGTCCGTGGCCGTGATAGTGGTCGTAGCCGTGATGATGATCGCCATGATGACCGTATCCATGATGACCGTATCCTCCATGTCCATATCCGCCATAATGTCCGTGGCCGTGGTCCTCCCACTCATGACTGTCATCCGGGAGCGAAGATACAGTATACATCACCGATAAAACAGCAAGTATTGCTAAGGAAATCTGAAAAAGTATATTTTTTGTCAGTATTCGTTTGAAATTTTAATTATGATCATTAGAACCCTTATTTAGCTAGTTAACGTACTTAACTCAAATCAATCATTGTTTATGTTTTCATCTATACATTGCAATGTACTTTATTTATTTTTTGTTTATATTTTTGACAAATCTTAAACTAAGGGTTGCAAGGGTGAAATTAATGCCTAATGGCACTCTCTGCCAGTCAACGGTGGGCGATGGGCGATAATTTTCATTTCCGGAAAAAAAAAAACTTGCAATGAACTTTACAATAATGGAGAAAAATATGAACAATTATTGTTTTGGGGAAACAAAATAGATTTGTACTAAGGACATTAATCAAGATTTTCTGATCAAGAAATTTCAAAGAATAGTTATGATGATGTAATTATTATTTATATTTAGTATGTAGTGAAAGTCTAAATCATGTACCTAACTAAAATGTATCAAAAAATATTTTTATATAGATACCATAAATT
This sequence comes from Cecropterus dorantes dorantes, assembly GCA_018249915.1. Lineage (NCBI taxonomy): Eukaryota > Metazoa > Arthropoda > Insecta > Lepidoptera > Hesperiidae > Cecropterus > Cecropterus dorantes. The sequence continues at coordinate 6,669 of DWLI01003711.1, forward strand.
ATTGTAACGGAAGGTTTATCTGTATAATTTCCGAATAATAAATTAAAAGATAAGACTATAATTAAATGATACAACCATAATGTATTTTTTGCTTCAATAACTTAATTAACTACTACAACTTAACAATAAATTAATAAATTTAATGGTAGAATGTTATGTATGGGATAATAATTTAGAATTAGATATATAGAGGAAGTTTTATAATTCCTTTAAATTATAAATAGTTTCTTTAAAGAATATCCATTCAGCTCTTTTTCCCTCAAGTGTAATAATAAGTTTACATTTGAAAATAAGATTTAATTCAAAACCTATGGTATGTTTTGTGTATAGTTTATTTAAATTATAAAATCTTGACTAACCTTAACAGACGCCATCGCGATATAGACGTGTCACTGTAGATACTGGAGTATTACGCAAATAAAAACTTCGTTTTATATGATTTTATGTATCAAAGTTGGGAATCCTGCTTGTAGATTTTAATTCCGTCATAATATGTGGTTCTCAAACTCGTCCAATTATCAAAGTCTATTATTCGTAGGTTATTACAAAATTCGTACTTTATTATAGGATGTTTTTTAAATAGTTTATTGTTTTAACTTGGATTCTCATGAACTTTGATTAACGGATTAAGCTATAAACACAAGCGATATAACAATTTAGTAGTATGTATGGTAAGTAGCTAGTTGATTCCGGGTTTCTTTTTTGTTTCATTAGCAAGTTTGCAAGTGTGCAACGTGTATTCTCAGGCGTGGATTGCTGATAAGCACGGTTTGGTCAGCGTATAGCAAAAGTTCCAGGACCAGAATTGAGCTACCAGATAAGTTATCACTTGCTGGTCGATACAAGCGGCTAAAAAGGGCTGTCAGGCGGCTCGAGTGAACTCGAACTGATCAGCGAGCACCTCCGGATATCTTCTTAAATACCAGATTTGGTGGACTTTTGCGCCCATCTGGGCGGAGCCCGACGAGGCAATACGCTCACTTCAATTGCATTCCTTTGAAGGCTTGTAGGGTAGGTCGTCAATCCTAGTAGCCGCTCAGATAGTTTGACGGGACATTTGTTTAAAAAGGCCGGATACCTTAATTACTAATTAATTACTAAGATCCTGTGACTTAGTATTTATAAGACATATGACAGAAAATGTATGGTGTTTGGTGGCGACCACGATCGGCGTTTGTTCGCTCGCAAATTGCGTTTCAGTAGTGCGAGGTGACATGTCAAAGTTAAAAAGCCTAACAAAGCCGGACAACCCGGACCCGTTTAATTTGGCCGGGCACGCATTCAAAAAGCGGCTTTATCTGAATGCGATGCAAAGATATTTGGAGATCTCGGAGTTCTCTTTGCAGCATCGAAAATCGAAATCGTGGAGATTTTCGTGGGTAAGAGTTCCACATAACCTGGCGTCTCTTCCGCGGCGTCGGGTACTTTGTGAAATTTTCCTTTCGAAACACAAAAAAAAAAATAAAGTCATGTATATATATATTATACTTTAACTTAACGATTAGGCAGACGGGCCCCCTGATGGAAAGTAGTCACCGTCGTCTATGGACATTTGCAATACCAGAGGAGTCGCCAATGCATCGCCGGCTGTGAAGAAGAGCTCTTTCCGCACCTTTATTAGAAATAAATTTTCCCTTATGCCAAATGTTTGGTGTTAAAAAAATACATTGCGCAACAAAAATGGCTGTTCCAGAACCTAGATGTGATTTTTTTTATTGGATCTGGTGAAGAATTTTAGTATTACGATCGCTCGTAGATGTACAATATTATAGGGCTAATACATGGTGCGAAGCATATTTTTTATTATTCGTTCACGTTAATGCTCATGCCAAGGTTACTTTACTCATAATTTATGATTAAATAGTTATGTAACTTCATCAGTGATGAAATTATATCTAATTTACGGATTATGTTTAAAATAGACATAGAACATTATTTTACACTCTACATTGATTAACAGTTTATGTAATCTTTAAATACATAGACATTTTTGGAAACTTTGAAAATAGCTTGTCAAATCTTTGACCGCGGAATCCTTGCAGGAAAAGCATTAAAATTCATGGGTTTAATACAATTACTCTTTTTGTTTTAAACAGTATCCAAAATCTCAGCGTTGTATGAATATTTGAAATTTACCTTTTATTAATATCATTGTTTTGCGCATTGCGGGACTCTGGTCTTCTCTCCGAATAAGAAAGGTTTAGGTCACCTTTCGCGAATTAGACTTTTGAGTATCCATTTTTTGGGATTTTTAAGTAAGAAGGTTTCTGTTCCGTTATTTCTAATTATTAATTTCTTAATGTTTTAGTCCTTATGTTTGAATGCAGCCATGAAACCAGGCCTACCCATACCTATTAATTTCCGTCTTCTGCCTGGACTCGGGTTTCTTCGAAAATAATAAGGGGTAAGGTCTTCGTGCCCCGTACTGGCCAATATGGTCAAATGTAGAAAGATAGACTTTCCGTTTAAAATCATGAGAAATATTAGGCAAATAAATCTTAGGCTTATTACATTCGCTTTAAAAGGTGAAGAAAGTAACTTTATGATACATATTTTTCATCCTTACATTTAGGAGCGTTCATTATGTTGTTGCGTTTTACTCTGTAAAGTGTGATAAGTATATGGAAGATAAGGGGCACTTATATACCTACCGTTATCAATGTTTATTATTAATGGGCCTTAATAGGAAGTGGTACAATTATTTCTAAAATGAAGTACAAAAGAACGGTTTTTGGACAGTGTAGTTCGACTAGAATTTTATATTTTTTTAAGAAAAGTACAATCATCTTCTAAAACATTAAAAGTATGCACGCACACATAAAACGAAAACGTTTAATTAGGACATTTATATGAAGGTATATGTAGACAGATATATGTAGGTAAACTCGTATAGATGTAGGTAGATAGTATTTTGGTCGAAATTCGTATTACCATTTTTAGTACTAACCACCCAATACCACAATAGATGAATTTGCGTCATAGATATCAGACAAAAACCCATACCTACGTGTGTCAAGGTCATTGACATTATTTTTGTCATTTAAAAAGTCCCCGCTGTTTTTATGTAAAAGTCTGAGGACTACATTTATATTTATAAAACTCTTCCGTTACTGAGTAATTGACTGACTGACTGACAGACAATGCACAGTGGAAACTACTGAGCGCAGAAAGTTTTAATTTAGAGAGTATGATGATTCCTTAGGGAGTCTAAAGGAGCACTAAGAGAGGATTATTGGAAACTCCACTCCGAACGAGGTGAAAAGTGTGAAAAACTTTTATAAAAGTTCTACACCGTTAAGTTAGTGACTTGAAAATTTGGATTTTAGTATGCTATATAACATACGGTACGCTTATTTTTTTTCTTATTTAGTAGCAGGTGAAACCGCAAGGCACCTCTAGTTTGATATATTTTGTTTACCTTACCACACCTTCGTAATGTCAGAAGTGGGGTAACGCTCCCGAAGATCTTAGATAAAGGGTTCTATGTTTTGTTAAATAATAATGAAAAATATTAATAATGACACGACCTTTGGGTATAAATAATTAATACTAACTAGACTAACACCTTTATTTTATTACAAAGTTGAGATACAAAGGCAAGTAAGACTGGAATTCTGTTTGAATACTTTTTTCTCCATCTTGAATTCATTGTCATACAATTTAAAAAAAAAGATATGTCGAATCCACATAATTTTATTTTTTGTTATTGTTAGAGTCAACAGGTAAGTTTCAAAATTGCATATATTAATGTATTATTATAATTAAGTTTTGAAACGTCAAACCTAAGTTTCTGTATTAAACAATTTGTTCGAAAATATTTTTAGAAGCAAGGAGGTAAATGACCAGTGATGCATGTTTTGTTTTGTAGTAATTATATCTTGATTACTTTCTTTTGAAACTTGTAAAAACCTATGTTCATTACTGGTGACTTTCACAGGCTTTTGTTCTTGATTGTTCACGTTCATGTTGTTAAGCAAGAATATTAGAAGTCTGCCTTTATTCCTGTATATCGCGTAATTCGCAAGATTGCATGCAAAATTACATAAATAGTGCAGTCGGAAAGATATTAAATCACCACAGAGAAACAAAAGTACAATCAACATAGCAACAAAAAAATTCTACGTGAGATTCGTGGATAAAATTCCAGTCGTACTATCGTATCCTCACCGAACCCAAAAAATAGAACAATGCTCCTTGCAGACGAATAAATAATAAAATAAAGAAAATAACTTGTGCACAATTTGTCCATAAAACGAAGTACCAAGTCGTGGCTTGCGACTTTACATGCGTAGAATTAGGTATGCGCCTATGTGTACTCGTATTTATGCTTAATATTACAAAGCAACAGAGTTTGTTTGGTGAAACGGGCTAATCTCAGGAACTACTGGTTCGAATTCATTTTTTTTTGTATTGAATAATCCATTTAGTGAGGAAGGCTATAGGCTGTATAAAATCACGCTATGTTTGTTTGTTTTTTATTATTATTTAGTAGCGGGTGAAACCGCGTAGCACATCTAGTGACTTACATGTATATCTTAATATTTATATGTTATATATTTTCTTTTGCTTTTCTACAATTACATATATGATATATAAAGATAATTTTACAATAATTATTTGATCGACATATTTTTCTTCCACTTCAAAGAACAAAAACAAAACACTGTTTCAAAGACTACACGAAAATGTGCGATATTAAGGTCAAGTGTTTGTTGTTAGACTTTGTTCACAATTAAGAACAGAACAACATAAAAAACTGCATGTTTTCCTTAACAATTAACATCAGTGCTAACTAAATTGTTAAACAAGTTGTTTCGATAATTATTTTGTTTATTTTTTAAGTATAATTACTAATTTCTTAAA